>APFE031288212.1:428209-477211 GCA_000404065.3 Pinus taeda | reverse complement strand
ACCCCATTATTATTGTAGTTATACCCCTTATTAATATTGTTGTGCCCCTATTGCCCCCATATTGTTATTATTGTGCCCCATAAAATCCCTCTATTGTTATTTTTGTGGCTTTATATTATTATTATTGGTTCGGCTAGATTATATTGTGACTCCTTAGACTCCTATATATAGAAAGGAGGTTTTTTCATTTAAATCATCGAAGAACTGTTCATTTATGTAATGTAAAGGAGGTTGCCCCCTCAAAGAGGCTGAATTCTAAGGCGTTGATCTAACTTTTCTATCTTTTCTTGAGCTGGTTTCATAACACTGGAAGAGAGAGAAGCAAGTTAAGTTAAGAGTAGAGTAGTAGGCAATAACCTGAAAGTAGAGAGAAGAAACCGAGTTGACGTACAGAAGCAAAGGCTACATCGAGCAAGGATTAGGACAGATACAGTGAGGGTCAGAGAGTCTGTGAACTCCAAAGAAGACTTGAGAGTTAATAAGGAGAATCTGTGTACTCTAGAGACTTGGGGAATCCAAGTATAGTCCTACTAATCTATACCTATTGAGTGAGAGTCAAATTGAGCTCACTATTGTAAAAACTCTGCTTTGAAAACATGATAGAGAGGCTACCACTGAATTCTAGACCAGGAGATGTAGCCTAGGAGTATTGGGTGAACTCCTTATTAAACTTGTGGTGTTTATATGTGTTTCCTGTTATGTTTTCCTTAACTGCTTCATTGCGTGTGTATTTCGCAATCTTATCGATCCATTGCATAAAATAACATAGGCACATCCATGCAGATGAGTCTGTAATACCTTATTAATTGTCTTAAATCAATTTTAGATTAGATCACTTGATCAAACAGTACCAGGATGTGTCTATATGGACAAATGATGGCTAGAGTACACACTGCATGTGAGTAATCCAACACGAGAATTTAGCTAAAGGAAGAGCCAAGCCATTGCAGTAAAGGCTAGGTTAAACACATATGTCGTTTGAACTCCTTATACAGAAAAAATTGACTAATATTTTGGATGGGTGGATTAATTACAAAGTTCGACATCATACATGGGTTTCTAATTTATGTTCTACACATAAAAAACCTAGAGATATCCTCTTATGCATTGATTTTAGAAACTTCAACTACTCTTGAAATAAAAACAACTACCCCATGCCGTCATCAGAGCCTATCCTACACATAGTATCTGAAGCATTAGTGTCCTCTTCACTTAAAGAGCTTTTGGAATACCACCAGGTTATGGTAGTGGAACCCAGTATAATTACTTTGGTCCATGAGAAGCTTAGACCACACACATGCCATGTGCAACCACTTAACAGGAAATTTAACAACTTTCCTGTCAACAACCAACATCTCAAGCATTTCTTCCAGGAGGTGAAGCCATGCCCCATGCCATGTACATAGTCTACTTGCTTCTTGTTGTTTTCATCTTGTTTTATTTTCTTACTATCTTTCTTTTTATTTTGTTTGTTATGCTTACTCTTTTTTTTTATGTTTGTTTTGTTTGCTTGATATCTTAATATTTTTTCTCTAGAAATAAGTGCTACAACTACTATGTTTTGGATTTTCAATAGAGTACGTGGCTAAAATTTGAAGAGACTTGTGACACTGCAGCACTTGGCCAAGTCATGTGTCCCTCTTCTCTATTGTTCGTTATAACCTTCGGTCAATGAAGTCTTTACGAAAAATTCAAGTCGTCTACAAGGGAATTTTTGGTCCAACCATGAACATGTGTCCACACTGGGAAGCCTTATGCCTGTACTCAGTTTTCTGCTCTGCATGTCAATCTCATCCAACTAGTAGAAACGTAGAAGGGGAAAATCAAAATGAGAAAACATGTGTCAAAGGTCTTACATTATTCTCTGAAGGAACAACCTCTCCTACACTCAATAAGTTTGGATCCCTCTACCACCCCAGAAATGAATAAGTGCCTATACCAAGTCCTCTTGAAAAATATAAAGGAAAAAGAAGAGAAAGGACTCATGCACAGAGAGGTGAAGCATGCAACTCCACCGGGGTACTAACCAGGCTCGCTGTCAGTAGAGAAATGAAGGTGTTCCTCCGTGACTCCATCAAGGTAGTGTCTAGGCCTATTGGAAATGAAGAAACACCAGAGATGAAAACTTATACTCTGAAAAATTTTCAACTCGCGAGCTAAACTACCCTTCTTGGATTTGAAACGTTGTGACCAAGCAGAACTGTTGACTATGTTTAATTGAGTTGCAAAAAGGTGAACCATGTATGTCCATGGGGTAAGTGGAGAAGCCAAAGTAACCCACGCAATGATTCAATACTCCATGAAAAACCAAGGCCCTATGCTACTGGTGAACCAAAACAGAGAAGCTAGAGTTCTACTAGTGTGTCGCCAAGTGTTGTACCTCCTACAACCACCCTCCAAAATTTTGGCCTGCACCCAATTTCATAGCCTCCTTTGGGAGTTTCAATTGATGACTACACAGGCTCAAGTTCACTCTGTGAGCTCGTGTGATTCTTTGCATGTGCATTGCTTATCCAATTCACCCAAGTTTTTTCATGTTTATGTCAAATTCGTGATTGCAACCATGTTCTGATCATGCTCAAGATATTTGATTCATGTTTACATGTTGTGTTCGCAATGAAAACATTTGTTGCACTCTCACATGGAGTCACATTCAATGTTGTGCAAGCATCGTCACAATTGACCAACGATCAATCAAAAGTGTCAAACTTATCACTTTCACCGCGTGTTGGTAATATTGAACATGTGTGTTTGCATGGTTTGAGTCATCTCGTCGTCAAGTCATGTAAGTGTGTGTTTATAGGTTAACATATGCATCCTTCACTCGTTCATGAACTTAGTCATTTTGCTGAAGTTCTGATGACTAGACTCCCCTCTAACAGCCAGACTGTCAACTCGTTATCTACTTGATCGACTGTCACCCAGAACAACTCAAAAGCACCATGTAAGCTATTTCAAGTTGCACTGCCTGCAAGAAACAAAATTAGCCTTCATGTTAGTCAACTAAAGAGTTTTACCTGGTAGCCACCCTAGGAATAAAACACCTCCAAAATTGTCCATAAGATGCAGAACTTGCCTACCCCACTAGCTGAGAAGATTGCACAGATAGTCCAGATAGACACCTAATGCCCATCCTTGTCTCCCTCCAAAAATTCAATAGTTTTTCCAGCCAGCTCTCTCGACTGTTAATCGACTACTCACCCAGACAATTGCATAGTTTTCATGAAAATGCAGAGAGGTGATAAGAAGGCCAGCCTCCCAACTTCAACATAGTTTTTCCTACTAGTAGCTCCCAATAGTAAACTGTGAGTTCCCTCCAAGAATTGCGCAGTTTTTGCTGCCAAGCTCTAGCAATTAACTACCTGTTCCTCTCAGGAATTGCACAACTTTTACTACTAGTGATTGAGAAACAAACTATTAGTTCCCTCCAAGAATTATGCAATTTTTGGTACTAGTGTCTCAGGAGAAAGAAGCAAGTTCCCTCCAGGAATTGCATAGTTTATTGTGCCAAGCTCCCACTGCTTGCTTGTTCTGGAAACTACGCAAATTTTTCCTACCTAGCCTCCCTGCAACAAAGACTGTTCTCCTAAAAAACATTGCAGTTTTTCCCCCCACCTAAACCAGACCTCATGGACAGTCACTATCGATCCATATTACCCATATCCATCACCCAACGACTCTTGTGTAATTTCCATCAATAGTTCCTGGAGCCTCCATCCCACCTCACAACCTTGTTGCCTCTTCCGGTCACCTACATCCGAAATAATCATGTATCATGGTAGACTAGGAGCTTTTTTTATTTGATGTTGTCAAGTCATGAGTAATTGTAGGAATATGTACACAAACAAACATGGCGCGATGATGAATGGGATGAACGAAGGGAGCACATGCAGAAGCATAGGTTCACCAATGGATGAACAAATGATGCATGCAAAGAGATGTGCTCATGAATGGATGATCATGAAAAGATATGTTCATGGATTGATGAATGAGCAAACCTGCAAGATTTCCTCATGAACAGACGAATAGACAACCATGCACCTTTCACAAAAAAACAAACCTACCAATCCTTCCAACATACAAGCAATGAGCAATGTGCAAAAGTGACATCAAGTGAACCAATGACCATCGAAGACTCTAGGCACTTTTCCAGGCGAAGGTGAAGTTGTGGCACACCATGAGGACATCCATCACCCAACATCGCTGCAACTTGACATGCATACCAACAATAGCATGAATGTACTAGCACTGTCATGTTGAGTCATGTCATGAGTCATGTAATCCACATCTCTACTATGGGCCATGCTATCTATCGATGTAATGTAATGTGGAAGTCTAAGAGACCCACTTGTTGTACAAAGAGTCATGTAAAGTCGAAGAGTCATGGAAGTCAAATAGTAGTGAGGGTATTCAAACAGCCGCGAGGATCAGTTTCACCCTTGGTTATAAATACCCCTACATTTGTACATGCAAATGACTTTTCACTTCAGCTCCTCCCACATAGCCAAGAGAGTTGGTAATCTTTTATTTGAGGAGTAAGTAGTGGTTCCAATGCCTTGCCCATGGGGATAGTGATATATGGTGTAATTATGTGTCTTGTAACTTTTGCTTAACTTAGAAGCCTACTAATAGGCCAACCCATTTTCACACATGTATTGTAACTGTTGTAAGACTAATATTGAAAACTTTTCATGGATGTTGCTTTAACCTCTGTTTAATACTTGAACTAATTCACTTGTTGTAATAAATAATATATTAATGAAAATATGTTGTATATGTTGTTAACATTGTCTCACCTATGGTGGCTACCTTCCTATACATCAAATAGACCTATCGCGTAAAATGTGTTGTAAAAATATTTGCATTCATGCGGACTCATCCACTAAGTGTTGTGCGTGTTATCTTCCCTTGTGTGTTGTGACTTCCGCATCCGTGTGGATTGTTCCTCTAGAAGTTGTGCACGTCCTGTTGTGTTGTGTGTTCCTAGCAGAGTTGGGACTTCCCCCCAACTCACATGGGACTCACTCTCACCCTCTCCTTCTATAGTGAAAGAACCATTGACACAAGTAGCACGTATAATCACCAAGCACATTAACCTCACTTCTCGAAAACAAGGCAGACAACTCTCTTGTGTTTTAAAGTAAGAGTTGAGGATATAATCTTTAAGATAATGGCAACTGGACATCATACTGTATGAGACTCCCACACCAAATGGTCTGAGGTCTTGTTGGGATTTAATACCATGGTGATCCCCTAAATGTTGGTGGGTCTAGAACTATCAACATAGCATAAGCTTGTATAGTTTTTTATAATAGGTATGTTCTCCAAACCCTAGGTCAAAGTTTTCCTTAGTCTAAAACATTTGCATGACTTTCGTATTTACAAATCTCTAAACACCACACTTCTTTTATATGGGGAATATGATAAAAGAAGTTTATTGATATCAACCACAACTAATTTTTCACAACTTTTAATGTTCTAGGGTTTAATATATTCATTCTAAGAGATGTACTTGTGAAATAATTCAACTTCCCTTAACTTAATACTTAAATTTTAGATAGTTTATTTGTTTGGCCCTAAAGTATGCTTGAGAAAATCATTTTGAATATGTTTAATCTCTTAGAAAATTATTTATTTATTTTAGGGTACCTAAGCCCTTAGTTATTGTAACAACCCTGGTGAAAAGTGCATGTAATAAAATTTAATAAAGAAAAAATGCTTGAGAAACTCATTTTGGATATGTTTAATCTCTTAGAAATTTATGTATTTATTTTAGGGTACCTGAACCCTTAGATATTGTAACAACCTGGTGAAAAGTCCATGCAATAAAATTTAATGAAGAAAAAATAAGACCATGGGCAAGTGACACTTATTCCAGGTTGAATGTTGAGAGAATATATCCTAGTGGGCATCAGTCGAAGTGTCTTTTAGTTGAGGAAAATTGGAAAAGGCTAAGGTAATTGAATTAAAAGGAAAAAAATGGATTTTTGGCACATTTATTTATGAAAATAAAGGAAATTAGGAGAAAAGGAAGGTTCATGGTCATAGGTTGCATGTGAGGAGGAAATTAAAGGAAAATAATGGAAAATAAAGAAATTAGAGGCCTCATTACTAAAATAGCTTCGGAGGATTAGCTGGTAATATTTTGTTAGTTCAAGTTTGGATCTCTCCCATTATTCTCTCTCTATATCACTCTTATCACTTAGAGTTTTCTTGGAGAACTCTAGGTTTGGATCAAGGAAGGAAAATAATGAAAAGGGAAAAGAAGAGAAGCAAATATCAAGGAAGAAGAGTTGGATCAGCTGGCTTGAATAGGAATACTTGCAGGTAACGTTTTGCATGTGTGATTTCCTAGATATTTTGAAAAAGAATGGGTTTTCATGTTGGTGTATGGTACTCTTGCTATCGGTGTCATGTTTTTTCCAGGTTATGACAATAGTTTTCAGCCTAGCCTTGCCTTTTTTTTATTCCATGGTGTTGGGATGTTTATCTTGGTTTTGAACTTTGCTCTGCCCAATTGATTTCAAAATCTGGGGTGAAGGTGATCTCCAAGTTCATTCCTAAAGGCCTAGGAATCCTTTGACAGGTTTTGGCGAGAAACATAGCAAAACTTAAGGGGCAAGTCTCGGTTTAGGGCCTAGTGATCTAGGTTTGGTATGTAATAAAACCCAAGGGACTGGTCTTGGTTTAGGGCCTAGTGATATGGGATTGGATTATGGTAAAGCTTGAGAGACAAGGAGACAGAAAATTCCTCAAGGATGGTGATGGATAATAGATGGCATTCCAAGTTAGGTTTGGTTGTGATCGGAGCACTAGTTTTGGTGTGATCACGGTTCGATGAGGGTGAAGGTGGTTTAACCTATGGATTCCCTTAGTTGTCTTAGATTGGTTTTTCTATGAGATCCTACATTCATGCTTGGAATATGGCATGTGGGTGACAAGCTGAAAGAGAGGTTTGGTTCAACCATGACTATGGTCAGGTGGTACATGGAATTTCCGACCCTAGTCATATTTTCCTATGATTAATAAATGCTAAGTTCTCTTACGTTTTCAATTTTTTATACGTGGATTTAATGTCCATAATATCTATGATATTTATATGATTTTATGCTCTTCATAAGCATGGTTAAATGACTCATTCATGTTAGAGTTTTTTCATGTATTTACTTGTAATTATTAAATGGATGGATGCAAAACATAATTGGTGATATAATAGCTTAATGGAGAATGAGGTGATCCTTCTAGTTATGTGCCATAAGTTCTCTCAGTCATTTATTCTTTGTCTTGTATCGTAGAACTGTAGGTTGCATTGATGCCAAGTTCTTTATAGAATGTCAGTCCCAATTGGGGATTCTAAGGCCTAGTCCTAAGGAATTTTTTAATTTATCAGCATTTCCATCACGTCTTTCATGAATTCTAAATGTTGTAGCAAGTTCTAGGTAAAGGTTAGGATTCTTGGCTAGAAATGTGGCTCAAATCCTGGGATTGCTGGCACAGGTCTGCTGAGAAAAGTCCACACTCGCTGGCACATAGGCCTATGAGAGAGACTTAGGGTTTCTAGACATTTTCATTTCTGTAGCATGAGAGTGACTAGGGGTTACAAGGTTTAAATCATTAGTGGGAATGAGGGACAGGATGTTTCAGTGGCTGACATGTCCCTTGAGGGTGTTTTTTCTGATCTGGATGAGTTTGTTTGATATTTTTTTATTGGTTCAATTTCCTTAAGGTCACCAAGGAAGTTGAATCCCTAGCCTCTCTCATAACATGTTTACTGAGACTGGTCGGTTTCTTGGGTGGACCTAGGACGAGAGGGTGTTACAAATTGGTATCAAAGCGTGGTTGCACTCTCCTTGGGTGAAGGTGCTTGGTCAGGAATTCATGTCAGTTGCATGTGTGTCTATTATTCTTGCATTCCATGTTCTTATTGCATTGCATCATGTTGATCATGATTATAGTAAGTTTTTCATGAGGAACTTGATGTGATTTTGTTGGATGTATCGTCGGAAGTATTTGATTGGTTGCATATAACTATATGTGACTTGCATGTGGATTATATGTTGCTTGAATAGATCCTTGTATGTCAAGTGTATTCTGGTAGGTCCTTACAATACTAGTGATCCCCCCATTACTATTGTCATTATAACCCATATTGTTATTGTTGTGCCCCTATTGTCCCCATATTATTATTATTGTGCCCCATAGAAGCACACTATTGTTATTTTATGCCCTTATATTATTATTATTATGTCGGCCTTGATTAGATTGTGACCCCTAAGACTCCTATATATCGAAAGGAGGTTTTTTCATTTGTATCATCCAAGAATTCTTCATTTGTGTAATGTAAAGGAGGTTTCCCCCTCGAAGAGGCTTATTTTTAAGGCGTTGATTATCTCTTTTCTATATTTTTGTGAGTTGGTCTCATAACATTTGGTATGAGAGGTCTGGATTCTAGGGTTTCACTGCCCCGAACGGATCATCATGGCACTTTCACTATAACCTTTCTTGTGCAATTTTTCAGAATCTAAAAAAACCCATTTCAGTCAAAATCACTCTGAACATTGGGTCCAAATTTCAGATGTTGTCTTGCCACATTTTCCGAGATATCATCCAAGGAATTTAGGGTTTTTGTAGGATCCCGAATTATATCTCAAACATGTCACTTGGGGAAAATCGACAGAACTTTCTTTCTGAGCATCATATAGAACATTCGTAAGAAGTTACAGAAAGAGGAAGTCATGTCGTTTTCGAAATAGTGACATGTGTCACTTTTTACAATTTCACTCTATAGAACCATTCTATAATCAGGTCATTGCGAGAGATTTCTCATAACTCTTCCTTGGAGAATCTAATCTTGATCAAACTTGCAGGTTTAGAAAGAGGATTCAAAGGGCTACTACACGAGGCAATTTCAGACATTCGAGATTTGAAATTACATAGATACATCAAATACAATATCGTGGTCCTAGAAAGTGAAAAATGGTGTGTAGTTTTTTTTTTTAATTTTGCATAAGTTTGGTTTGAAAAATTAGCTTGAAGGAATTCAAAGGGCATAATGAAGCATAATTATCATTAATTAATGCCTCTAAGAAAGAAAATGGAAACACCTAGTAAGTACCTTGAAACTCTAGCATGACTCATGAAGAAGAGGAAGAAATGCAACATGATATATCAAAATTACGAGACCAAGTGCAACAAAATTCACTCTCACAAAAAGTAACAAAAGCTAATATGGATGGTTTAAAGAAAGGCATATAAGCTAAGATGAATGATGTGGAAGCTAAGCTAAATGAAGTGGAAGCTAAGATGGATGATGTGGAAGCTAAGATGGATAGTTTAGAAGAAAAATGTAAAGGCAACATGGAAGAATTGAAGTCAAATTTCAAAAAGTTTCTACAAGAAATGCTTACTAATGGAAAAAGGGTAGTAAAGGAAACTCATGATGAGAACAAAATAAATGTGAAACATGATTTCGTAGACACTGATTTGGATCAAAGCCTCACCGTGTTCCAAATATCGATATGAGGAATTATTATGGCAAGGCTCCTGTAACTTAGATGCTACAGATGGAGCAATATTTCGATCTCCATAATGTGCAAAACACACAAAAGGTACACATTGCAAATTTATATTTGGAACCAAATAATTTTTTATGTATCAGTGGATTTTTTCTCATAAACAAATTGTCAATTAATTTTTACAGATGAAATGATAGCACATTATGAGGATACAAAAAGGAACATTTCTTTTTTGCCAATTGATAAATATCAAACAAAAGGGTTCAATGCTGGAGCACATTGAGGACTTCAAAAAATTGAATACAAGGGTAAAAGATATTTCGGAGGAGCATAGATTTGATGTGTTCATAGCAAATTTAGAGGATAAAATCCAACATGAGGTTCGCCTTTGGGAACCTGATTCATTGGAGAAGGCATTCAAGTTGGAAAGAAAAATGGAAAGAAAAATTATGGAAAAAAGGAAGCCTACTACTCGCAATTATAAGGATGGAAGTGTTGTTGCCCCTAGCCTTCCACAACCTACAAGGCTAACACCACAACAATTGGAAGAGAAAAGAGAAGGAGGGATTTGTTATAGCTGTGATAGAAAATACACTAAAGCTCATAAGTGTGCTGAGAAGAAATTATTTTACATATATTGTGAAGAGGAGGAAGAAAAGGAACAAGAAACATCGAAAGAAGAGGATACACTAGGAACAAACCCTACAAAAATAAGAAATGAATCCAACCATATCTTGTAATGCATTGGCCAGAATTACCACTCCTCAAACTATGAAGATAGAAGGACATATCAAGAAGAAAAAGGTAATAATGTTTATTGATTTGGGAAATATGCATAATTTTATTCATTTTAAGATAGCGAAGGAATTGAATTGCTTCCTATATCTAACACTAGAGTGTCAAGTGATGGTTGCAAGTGGAGGAACCATAAATTTCTCTGGAAAGTACCACAATATCAAGTTATCCATGGGAAAATATGTATTGAACAGCCCAATGGTCTCCATTCCAATGGGTGGTGCTGATGTTGTACTAGTAGTCCAATGGCTACAATCCTTGGGTATAGTTACCTTAAATTTTCAAGAACTTTCATGAACTTTTATTTAGAAGGAAAGGAAGTTAAATTAAGGGGTATCAGAGGGAAACTGGGAAGGATAATCAGCTCTAACATAATGACAAATCTTCTAAATAATTAACAACAAGGCATAATCGCACAATTATGTTCGCTAGAGATTTCAACATTGAAATCATCTATTTCTCCAGATCTCCAAAAATCCTTGGACAATCATTCCAAGGTATTTGAGACTCCCAAAGGCCTCACATCTATTTGTGATCACGATCATGCTATTCATTTCCTTCTAGGAAGTGTTCCTCCAAACATTAGGCCTTACAGATATTCCTACGCTGAAAAGAGTGAAATTGAATGTATGGATGCATAAATGCTAGAGATTGGTATAATTCAACCTAGTCAAATTTCTTTCCCTACTCCAGTAGTATTCATGCAAAAGAAGGATGGATCATGGTGCATGTGTCTGCATTGTAGGGAGCTCAACAAGCTCACTATTAAAGATTAATTTCCCATTCCTATCATTGTTGAATTATTGGATGAATTGCATGGATCAATTTACTTCACCAAGCAGGATCTTCATTCAAGATATCATCAAATTAGAATGAAGACTAAAGACATTTTGAAAACAACATTTAGAACTCATGAGGGTCATTATGAACCTTTTTTCATGCCTTTTTGGCCTTACTAATGCACCTTCTACATTTCAAGGTTTGATGAATTCCATTTTCAAACCCTTCCTTAGAAAATTTGTGTTAGTATTTTTTGATGATATACCAATCTACATGAAGTCTTGGAAGGATCAGATTCAACATTTTGATAGGGTACCAAAACTATTGGAGGAGAAACAATTATATGAATAGCTCTCCAAATGTTTCTTTGAAGTACAAGAGGTGGAATATATGGGTCATATTGTATCTCATGAAGGTGTTAAGGTAGACCCTAGAAAAATTAAAACCATTAAGGAATGGGAAATCCCCACATCCATAAAGCATCTAGGAGGATTTCTTGAGTTGATAGCGTATTATCACAAGTTTGTTAAGAATTATGGGAGAATAGCAACACCTCTAACACCATTATTGAATAAAGATGAATTTTCATGGACTTGAGAAGCAACAAAGGCCTTTGAACATCTTAAAGAGGCAATGTGCCAAGCACCGACCTTAACTAGGCTAGAATTCACAAAATCCTTTATTGTGGAATGAGATGCCTCAGGAAATGGAATTGGTGTTCTTTTAATGCAAGAAGAATGACCCATTGTTTTGGAAAGTTGCCAAGTGAAAGGAAAATATTTACACAAAGCTATTTATGAGAATGAAATGTTGAGAATACTACACGCGCTTAGGAAATGGTGACCCTACATAATGGGAAGGCACTTCAAGGTAAAAACAGATCATGATAGTCTTAAATAATTTTTAGAATAAACATTATCTTCATAAGAGAAACAAAAATGGAACACAAAGATGTTGGGTTATGACTTTGAAATCATCTATAGAAAAGGGAAGCAAAATGTTGTGGTAGATGCACTGTCAACAAAGATGAGGATGTGGAAGCATTTCTTCATGCCATTTCTATTATCCAACCAGATTTGATAAATGAAGCAAAGGATGAATGGAAGAATGATGGAGAAGTGTGGGAACTCATTCAAAAGTTACAACAAGATCCGAGTACATATGATACATTTAGCTTAAAAGAATGATTCGTTATGGTACAAAGATCACTTATACTTATATACGAACTACCAACTCAAACAAAAAATTCTTATGGAATTTATAAAAACTTACCACATGATTAAGAAGGATTTTTTTGGGATGACCTTGAATCATATATTCAAAAATTTGCGGAGGAATGTTTGGTTTTCCAACAAAATAAAGTTGAAAAAATTATTACCTCACATCTTTTACAACCTTTATCCATTGCAAGCCAATGTTTGGAGGAGGTTTCGATGGATTTTATCATAGGTTTGCCCAAGTCCAAAGGAAAGTGTGTTATCTGGGTGGTAGTTGATAGACTTACAAAGTATGCACACTTTTTTTCATTATCTCATCCATTTAAAGTGAGTACAATTTCTATTGCATTTATGGAAACAATTCTAAAGCTACATGGAAACCCAAAGATTATTGTAAGTGACACAGATCCCATTTTCAATGGAAATTTTTGGATAGAATTATTTTCTTGTCCTGGTACTCATTTAGCTCATAGATCATCTTATCATCCTCAATATTATGGGCAAAATGAGATATTAAACAAAATTTTGGAAGGATATCTTCTTTTCTTTGTATATGATAATTAGACTCAAATGGTTGCCTCTGGTTGAATGGTGGTATAACACTTCCTAGCATACCAAATAAAAAATGACCCCATTTATGGCACTTTATGGATATCATCCACCATTCATCACAACATATTTAAGAGAAAATTCTGAAGTTTAAGTAGTGGAAGATCACATCCACCATCAACAACAAGTTCTCCAACGCTTAAAGGATAACCTCACTTTGGCACATAACATAATGAAACAACAGCCATATCAACATTGCAATGAAAGAATTTTTGATGTAGGTGATTGGGTATTCGTAAGACTACAACCATATACACAAATGTCCCTCAAGCAAGATAATAAGGATAATAAATTATCACCAAAGCATTATGGTCCATACAAGGTGTTGCAAAATATAGGTGCTATGTACGGACCATAATGAACAATATAGAACAAATAAACTTCTAGACAATTCCAATTCACCTGAGCATAGAATTCAACGATGAGGGTCATTGTGGCACATTCAACAAATCTATTCCTCACATACGAAACTATTCTCACCTTCATTAGGAACTAACCCTTTGAATATTGTCAAGATTTTCAAGTTTGTTGAGCCTATAATTGTATATGATTATGATGTTTAGAGGTACATTCTATCCCAAAAAAAACACAATTATACAAAATTACATGTCTACATTTTTCATAAGTTTTGGATTCAATTTTTTGAATTTATTTATGTATTTAAATATGTATTATTTATTTATGTATTTAAATATGTATTTTAAAAATAAAATCTCTTTATTTAATTGAAATTATATCATTGCATTTTTTAATATTTGAAACATTTTTTATAAAAATTAATAATTTAAAAAAATTTTGAATGAACATTTGCTATAAAAATAACTAAATAGAAAAAAATACTTGAATGATTCACTATTAAATCAACAAAGCCAACATTCTCTTTCTATCCTCTAACTTTGATAAACACCGATTCTCTTCCAAAATTTATCTTATTTCAAATAAAATAGTACTTCAATTATAACGAAATTTTGAATTCAAAGATTGGAAAACGACGTATGGGGGAACACATTCGCCTCTCAAAATTTTCTGCCATTTGCAATGTAGTAACTGAATTATAGCAAAAATAAAAATAAAAATTGAAAGCAAAGAGTCGAGAACGACTTCTTTAGAATATTGGCCAGCGATGTCTATATCAACCTCTTAATCTTCCTCCTCATCTGTATCTTCTTCTGCAAGCTTATTCAGTTCTTCTTGGACCATCCTTCTTAGTTGTAACGTCCTATCAGACAAATCAGTACCAAATCGTTTCTCCAATATTTTTATTACGTCACGGTAGGTTGTGTTCTCAAAATCAGTTACTTCTCTTATAACTTCGTAAATTGCAAAACGTAGATCGTCATCTGACAAAGAATTCACTGCATTGTTTGCTTCTCCGGTATCTTCTTTTAATGCCACGTCCTTTTTCTTTGCTTCTCCGGTATCTTCTTTTAATGCCACGTCCTTCTTCTTTGCTTCTCCGATATCTTCTTTTAATGTCACGTCCTTCTTCTTTGCTTCTCCGATATCTTCTTTTAATGCAACGTCCTTTGCTTCTCCGATATCTTCTTTTAATGCAACGTCCTTTGCTTCTCCGATATCTTCTTTTAATGCCACGTCCTTCTTCTTTGCTTCTCCAGTATTCGCCTGCTTCCTTCTTTGCTTCTTAGCGTCAATAACAATTGTTCTGTCCACCTCCTCTTTTTCTTTGCTTCTACTTTTAGGTATCCTCCTTCCATTTGTTCTGTCCACCTCTTTTTTTTCCTTGCTTCTACTTTTAGGTATCCTCCTTCCAACCGTTTTCTTCGTTGCTTGGTCCTCATCAACTCCTTTTCCTTCTTCGACTTTCGCTTCTTGCGCAACATTTTCGACAATCGAAGAATCATTTTTCCTTGTTGCGTCTTCCTCTACATTTTCTTTCGAAGTCTGTCCTCCTTCATTTGGTATTTTCATCAGAGTTTCAGTGTTCTTTCGCGCCACCTTTTTGGCAGTTGATTTCTGGGTAGTCTCTTTCACAGAGAGACCTGATCCATTGACATGAGGACACTCCAGAAATTCAATTAGTTTCGCTACCAATTCTTCCTTCCTTGTCGCTGATTTGGAAACGTGAATATCCAACAAATCAAATAGATTAAATAACATCTCCTTGTTATATTTATGGAGTTTCTCGTGTAATTTTCCCCTATGTTTTTCTTCATTTTCACCCCATACAAAGCCCGAGAACTGCAAGATGTTACGTTTCATATGAATAGCTTTCCCCCTGTGCCCATAAAGAATAGTGTAAAAGACTCTTATAATTTCGTCCCCGGTAGTCCTTTTGCGTATTTTGGACACAACATTTGGGATATCTTTGAGAGGTATCCCTCTGCCCTGTTCAACGGTGAACTTCTTAGTGGGCTCCTTTTCTTCAACACTCGTATCAATGAAACGATCAACTGTCTTTCTTAGCCGACATGGTCGACTGGCTACAGGAGCAGAAACTTCAACGTCCTTCTTGGATACTTCAACCTGATCGTCCGGAACATTCCCAGCAACTTCGACATTTCTGTCAACAGATGAGCACACTGCGGCAGCCTCTGTAACTGTCTCTGCCATCGCTATCAATATTAGTGTTCCAAAATTTTAGCTTTGAGATTTGTCCTCTTGAAACCAAGAACAATGGTTATAGAACTAAAACCCGTATTCTTATAGGCTTTAGGTGTTTATAAAATATTCGGGTGAGTCCTCCAGCCGAGTCCTGCTGCTCTGTAAAGATTAACGACGAAACTCCACGTTTGCAACGTGTTAGACGCACTCTGTAAAACCGTAGAAATTCCTTATCTGCAAAATTTGGAGAAAATTCAGAGAGTTGTTTTGTGATCTTTCGGTCTACCTTAAAGTTTAGTTTATATACCAAGGAAGGCGTTCATATGATTATGAATATGAAAAGACACAACGTTTATGTCAAGTCGGCCTATTGGAAATGCCATTTATTGTTGCTTCTTTATCGTTTCTGAGATCCGTTGATTTCCTATAATGACGGGATGATGCGAGTCTCAACGATTGTTTGCCTTCCTTCGTGGGCACATGTTTTCTTTGGTTTTTTCATAGCTTAATGGTCTAGGTTTTCTTGAGCGTGTAAGAAGCTTAGTTTAGTTTCCATATTTTGTATTAGCAAGTTTATTTAAATGTATGCTCAGTTACTCTTAAATTCAAAGAAACTAAAAAGATTAGTTTACATTGTATTATTAAATATTTTAATTTTTGGTTCCTAAACGTTATAAATGGTTAGTTTTTAAAATAAAAATAAAAAATGTATTAAGATTATCAATATAAATGAATTAAAAGTTATTTATATGAGATAAGAAATGTAATATTTCAATAAATAATATAAAATATCATAATATTATCATTTAGGTGGTTTAATTAAGGATGATAATGTAAATGAAGTATTATGTACAAAGTGGTCTATGGTTTAAATCTCTCATTCGCATGTGCATGATGAAGGCCAAAATTTATGCACCTAGAATTTATAACTTAACCGCTTAGAGTTTATAGTGGTAGCTATTGGAACTGCGCTGAGTGTAAAAGAATGGATAAATATAAACTGTAATGTTTGTTATGGGTTTGAAAATAATATTTAGCCACCACATCTTTGGATTTTGAATAAAAAAAATCTTTTGTTCAAAAAATGTGGTCACTTCTCTTATTTTTTATAGATGTAGACTAGAGGTTTTGAATGGCACTATGTTCATAGAGTCGTGAAGGAAGATATAATAGATCCAAAAACATAGATCCAAAAGCACAAAGGCATTAAATTAAATAAAGTACATCTAAACATTGTACAATCCCAAGGTTAAAGGAGATACGACCTACCCTATCCTCATTGAAGCAATTATTTCCCCCATTGAAAGCATGCCCATGAATAGGTATCTTCAGGGGCAAAATAAAGAGATTACTTTAATGAATAAGGATAATATTAAAAATATCAATCCACCAAATTTTATGAAGAAATTATGTAGTGATAAAGAGTTATAGAGAAAAGAAAACTAACACATTATAAGGAGGTGATCAGTCAAAATATAAATATACACCTGTCTTGACTACTGTATAGTACAGTATTGTGGTAGTCGCTACAACATGCCCCAAATATTCGACATTCCAAAATTTGGAGCCCCCAAGCTTTAAATCCTTAGAAGATGCATTACACTAGTTATCCTTAGCCTTTATCTCCTTAAGATGTTTTTAAGTCTTCTTCCACTTCAATTCTTCCCAAATAGCCTTATCACAAAACTTTGGAGTAGACTTCCATTACAAATACATATGTCAAAATTAAATTATCCCTTACCACAATTTGTTACCAATCACACATCGTGTTCAAAAATTACAATGGGATTTTTCTCCTCTATCACATTGCAATCTATGATTGAGTGAGCCCTCTTGTAAAGAAATCTATGATACCACAAACTAATTTTTGATGGTGCAACTTGCAACTCAATCTATGATAATTGGACTCCACCACCATGAGTTAACCTTATTCACAAATTATTTCACAATAGCCCTGAGGTGCTCACTTTTGTGGTCGATATTATAGAAAGGGCTTCGTCCCACCAAGTCATTAGTCATTGTCGCTCTGGCTCTAAGCTATCAAGTACATACCACGAGAAAACCCATTTTTCAAGATATACCTCTACGGTATGTAATAGCGAATAGTGTTAGGATGCAAGTTAGTATCACATTTTTCTCATTGATTCTGCAATTTTGATTTAGCTTTTTCATTCTCCATTGTTTGATTTACCTTGTCATTTTGCCTTCCCAACACTTCATGTCCATGAGACCTCTAACTATATATGCATACCATTAGAACTCTTTATGACACCCATACTTCCCCCAATGTCTCCATACTCAATGTAATAAGCCATCCCCCACATGGCAACCATTTTTGTCCCATTTTCCCATAATTGCATGATTTAGAGTATAGCCCTGTCATGCCCCATATCATTGGCAATATTCATGGTAAGATTCTTGCCCTTTATTCATCCAATTTTCCTACCATATATAGATCATTTGTCCTACCACATCACATTTTTTTCCTGTGAATTGTAATTGCATGACTACCCCTTGTCCCAGATTGCTATTATAGGTCACATCCGAATCCCAACTCCTGTCTAATATTGCAATTTGTGAGTAAGTAAGTTGTGATCTATCTCTATGATATGTCGAAACACCCCACCACATATTTAGCCAATTTCACAAGCTCGTGAGGATAAACATGGGACGAGTGTCACTATGACATGAAGCGACATTGAAGTTCCAGTTAAGGAAGTGGGGCCTACAAACTGAATAGTTACTAACAACCCATAGGGAGTACAGATCACTCAAGAGCTAGACAACCACCCAAGGTGTTCAATCCTTGAGATTGAACCCTTTTTCTTTGACCTAGCACCCCAACCATACATAAAAGACTTTTTCCATATGGTTATGGCATAAATCCCTCAATTCTCAGCATGCAGTTCCGGGGTTTGTGCCACCTTTCTAGGCTAGCCTAGAGACCACTCCCTAGAATTACCTGTAACTTTCCACAATGCAATAAAAGTTAATGAAAAATTCATCAAGTAAAAAATATAGCAATAACATGACCTAAATGTTATCACTAAAATATTGATCATCTTACCTAATTTACAAGATGGATCGAAGTACACCATGTAAAGCCAATTTTACCATAGTAAAATTTCTTTCACTCTGAGAAATTACATGATAAACCACCTTTGTTAAGTAATTTATAATTAAACCCATGAAAAATAATTAAATAAATCACTATTTATTTGATTTTCTTCTAGGAATAATTAATTTATCCATTGTTTAATTATTATTCCTTGTCATTTTTGGCCCAATGAGGAAAAATAAACAAATTAATCACTAATTATCTTATTTTCTATAAGAATAATTAATTAATCACTAATTAATTATTACTCTTTGTCAAATTTGACTAAATCCATTACAAATAATTAAATAAATCATTATTTGTTTATTATTCTTTAACTAATTATTTCAGATGATAAATAAACGATTTATTTATTTATTATTTCTAAGTAAACGTTCAAATATTGTTTCCCTCCTAAACAAATATAATAAAATATTCTAGGTGGTTATTCCAAGAATGGGAGCAATAATATTTTATTATTGCTCATTATTTGAGCATAACTCAATATTTTGTTATAAATATTCATTATTGAACACATTGTTGTAACTTTGATTATTTTCATTGTCTCAAACCATATTTTTGTTCGGTTTGCACATTATAGAGGAGAGAGACTCTACACAAGCTGAAGATGTTTGAGGATAGTCAAGAACCCATGCCATAGACGGGGATTGGTGACATTTATTTGTTCCCTTCAGAGGTGTTATAATAAAATTATTCTTCACATTTATGGTTTCCATTGGATGATTGGACTTATTATTCTCCCTTTTTGCTGTTTAACTATGGTTTTGGCATAGATCTAGACTTTGGCACGTTTTGTTTCTATCATTTGCTATAGATCTATAGTTTGGGAGCCATTTATTTGTTGAGATTGTTTGTCATCCACAATCTTAAGTGGGTTCTTTTCGTACATATTTGAGAAGAAAACACTACAATAAAATTGGTGACTCCATTAGGTTTTATGCTTCAGATCTAGAAACCTCGGTGACCTTCGGTTTTCAGCTTAGGGTTTCTTGTTTTCCCAATTCCCTTTATGTTTCCTAGATTTTTAAACCTAGATCTATTAAATTTCTAACTTCTGCAATCTTTCTGGTCATTTTTGCAGGTCACGGGAACAAGCTGGACAAAGGCAAGACTTTTTTCCGAGATTTGTTGACTGAGATCCACGGAGTAGAAATCTCACTTTTCTGGCAAAAAAGTGTGATCTAGAGGTTATAGAGCACTTATCAACCCAAAAGGTGCGATCCCTAGAGGAAAACAGGTCAGTACCAACAATTTCTAGGTTTTAGGGTTTTTCTTAGATCTTTTTCTGGGTTTTGCAAAGAGTTGTCTATTGCGTTGTTTGACCTCTGTCGCATCCCACATAGGCCTTTATCCACTCTAATTTACTTGTCGAAGTTGAATTTAACCTCCCCTAGGGCTTCTAGGACGCTTCCGTCTTTCTAGGAGGATTTTAGCTCAGTGAGTAATCTGAATTTCTATAACGTTTTCAACCATTTTTTCTAGATCTATACCCTTTTGTTTCAGATTTGCTAATATAGGTTGTTACCCTCCATAGTTTCACATTTAAGCTTGTTTGGTCATTTGTCTTAGGGGCCCATCAATTTCCTTAGGTGTTTCACCCATCTCCCTATCTTTTTGCAGCAATATTTTGCTCTGGATTTTGTTGTTGCTGCACCACTTCCCAACAGCTTAGTGTCACTTGACCCCAGTCACAATGACATTCATATATCTTGACTGTTTCAGTGTACTTTCCATAAGTTCAGCCACCAACCAACACAGTGTTTGCAAACACAGTTTCGGTGGGGTTTAGTTAATTGTTTTGTTGTTCATTTTCTGTAATTAATTTCAGTTTATTTTCAACAAGCTTTTTTCTTTTTTACAAACACAATCTCAGCTTAATCAATTAATACACTTACACACAAGAAGACGTCAAGCAAAGGGCATTTGGTTTACACCACCAAGGCAAGGTAGAACATAATAAATTGATCTCCCCACTTCAAGACAAAGATATATTGTTGATCCCCCTTCACCATTTCCATGTCATATGTGTCCTACCACCATTGCGCCAGCAAGGCATTTGTCACAGAGATTATTAGGCCTTCAACCCCAATTTCCATTTTGGAATATTACCCCTCCTGGTCTGGTTCGAGTTCATATCCCTCTGAGTCCCCATACCAACTCTTATCCTAGTTCTTCTTATTCTTGGTCTCATTCCAAGCCTCCTTCACCGCATATCATCACATGTCTGATCCAAATTTGGTGTAGGAATGCAACCTAGTGTTGGATCTAATTCTATCCCACTGATCACATCAAGCAGAACAGTCTCAAGAACCATTCTGACAACCCCAATGCTCTGCTTTATCACTGGGTTAAGTCCACCAGATTTTAACCAGTTGATAAATTACCCCATACACCTTGATGCTGGTTAGCCTTTATGACGACTAGACTTCCCTCAGACATCCCAAAGTTTGAGGGTAATGTTGGAGAGGATCCTACCAACAATGTTCAATCCTTCCACATGTGGTGTTCATCAAAATTCATAACCGATGACTCCATTTGTCTCTAGCTCTTCCAATGCACTCTCACTGGAGACACTGAAAAATGGTTTGTAGATAAGCCCTCTGCATCTCATTCTATTTTTGCAACTCTTGCTAAAGAGTTCCTTTCATATTTCTAGTTATCTCTTCGTACGACACTGGCATGGAGCTATTGACCACATTTCATCAGTCCTTCATCACTCGCCTTTCTGTCCATGTTCAAAAGTGGCATCGAAGGAGGAGTACATGTTGTGACCCGCCTTTCGAAGACCATGTTTATCTAGATTGGCTTTTTAGGAGCATTTTATCTCCCATTGGAAAATATGTCATGTCCCATTCTCGTTAGACTGAGGAAGAATCTCTCTAAACTGCACTCTAATATGATATGATTTATGCATAGTCTGTTTATGTCTATACCGCCATTCTAGATCTCCCTCACCATGGAAGTGTCAATGCACTGGGGGTATCTCATGCCACTAATGTTATCGTTGGATCCCTCTCACACTCTTTGCCATATACTCAACAAAGTTATGGCTACTTTCAGGGGCACCAGTTCCCCCAAAACTTATGCCCCTCCTCCTAGCAACATGTTTCCATGACCCCAACTCATCTACCAAACTATTTCTCCTCCTTATGCACAACCTAGCACTCGAGTCCATCAAGCATTAGTGCCACAACCTCCCATGCATCCTCAGCCCCAGCTGCCACCTCCCCATCAAGGTCAAGTGTTTTCATAGTAGAGTTCTACCAATCCCCTAAATTCAAAGAAAAAGAATAATGGGAAGGGCAACAAGGGTAACCCACCTAGTGAACCCCAGGGGAACCTACGTAACACCAACAACCAGCAACAGGGTGGCCAATCCAAGCAGAACAAGGCTATTCATACGAACAAGCCTTGTGCATGTTGTGGCATACATAACCATTATACACATGAGTGTTCTCTATTACCCCAGATGCACCAAATGTGGAAATCTCAAGCAGCTTCTAAAGGTCAACAATTGCCTCAGAATCCTACACAGTCTCAACCACCAGTGCTCACAAATCCTTTTCCCCAGTAAGGATTTGTTGCTGGTCAACCTCAGCCATGTTAAGCAGCCCATCTCCCCCAACCTTGTGGTCCTGGTGACTACCAGAGCCTTATGATGAACTCTTATGAGGTTAACCCTTGCAATATCAACCTACAAACTTAGTGGTGTCAATATGGTAAGACCTTGACTTCATCTGCTACTGAGTCCAAAACCAAAGTACTACTAAGCCTCTTAAGACACCAAATGGTCCTTTACAGATACTCAACCTAAGCTTGAGTTCATTCCTAAGATCCCAAAGGGACCAATACTTTGTAAGGAAACTTCTAACAAAGTTTCTCATACATACAATATAGTAGATGAGTTGGTGCAATCACTTGCTGCCATTTCGATGGTGGAAGTACTCCAGTCGTGCCCATCCTAGAAGAAAGCTCTACTAACTACCTTGGGTGCAGTAGATACTTTCGACGATCATCTAATTGTCTTCTCGGTTGATACATTAGAGCACCCCCCGTTGTCTTCATTTGTTTCCTTTGAGGTACTAGTTCGAGTTCATAATGCCATCATCTCTGGATTCATTATTGATGAAGGTGCATCAACTTGTGTGATGTCCGCTACTATTTGGAAACAAATTAAGTCACCTGAGTTGTCCCTCTCCATCGTCACCTTGAGCTCTGTGGATGGACACTTATCTTAGCCCATTGGTATGTACTGCAACTATATAGTGAGCCTCGCAGGCAAAACTGTCCATGTCAACATTGAGGTCATTGATGCCCCTTTGGATTACAACATTCTCTTAGGTAATAGTTACACATATTCCATGTCATATGTTGCTTTTGGGGTATTTCACAAGATGTTATTTCCTCATGAACGGAAGAACATTACCATCGATCAGTTGACTTACTATGATCTGAAAACTGTGACCTCCCCCAAGTCCATTATCTCATCAATGTCTGACAAACTTTCTTCAATTCCTACCACCATTGTTTCACCGAGAGTCTATAAAGATTCCTCATTATTGGGTGCTTTCCATGGTCCTCCCCCTCCCATCTTAGAGACTAATTCTATGAGTGTTTTCATGTTACAAGCGTCACGAGCTGCCCTTAAGAAGTATGGTACACCTGATCAAAAACCAACTCCTCAGTACCATACTATTGCTCTTCTAGCTGAACCCTCTAGACCCTCCCCGCAGGACCTCCTCTATTCATGAGTACCTCTCCTACATTTCCACCAGACCTCAACCATCTAGGAGCTATTCCACTGGGACATTACCCTGCATGCCAAATACCTCTCTTATTCCCCCCTCTAGGAGTTTTTTATGTCCCTATCATGGCTTCATTGGTCCTTCCTAACATGACTCTGGGAATCCCAATATGGTACATCGATTACCTTGTGAACATTCTCACCGATCGGCCAAGACATTATCATGCTTTGACCCTTATACAACCGGTGTCCATTACCCCAGTCATTGTGTCAGTTCCATTACAACGTCAATAGGAACCACCTCCTGTTATGAAAGAATATGGCCAGGAGGCAAAGATAAGAGGAAATAACCTTAGGACAAAGCTCCCCAATCTCCTCCAACCCCTAAGGCCCCAAAGCTGACACCCCCATGTGCTTTGTGTAAAGTTGTTGGGCACACCACCAATAATTTTCCTGAACTTCCTCAACTTAAACCCCTAGTTCATTAAGTCTTCGATGAGTAAAATATCTTGAAATTCCATGTTAACTTACTGGTCCCACCTAAGAAACTCAGAACGCTACGCAAAAAGCACCCTTGTGCCCTGTATGATCAACATGATCACTATTCCCATTGTTTTCATTGTCTCAATGAATTTCGCGATTCCCTTTGGGTGATTTGTGAATACGAGGCCACTCGTACTGAATCACCTACTCCTCTGTCCATGAATTCTAGTACCACTTCTCAACCAGAATAGGGGGACTCGTCCCAACATCGTGATCCCTCCCCCCAAGGTCGAGATGATGAACAACACAAGCCACATCGTTTACATGTCATCATCCTTGAGTTCCTCACAGGAAAACCTTTTTGATGTGTTTGTGCATGCTTCTATCAAACCTAATTTGATAAAATCCTAGGTATTAACATCTGTAGATCCTCCATCTACTAGCCTGTCATCTACCATTACGTACAATTCGTATGTGAACCTTCTTTCTTAGGTTGATGGACCAGGTAATGCCACCGCATCACGTAGTCAGTCTTCCTCTCGTGTGCCCATCTTCTAGTCTGATGAGGATGTCATGGAAGTTATTTCTACCCCTACTTACCCTTGCACTTAGGCAAGGGGTCATTTCTATTCAAGATTTTCAAGGCCATTTCCTTCCTAATTCTCCCCATGCACTCTACCTCCAGAAATTTTTCTCATAGCAAATCCCTTTGATTTGCATGCTTTTATTTTTGCCATGAAGTTAGGTAGATTACATCATCTCATCTGTTGTCTTTTGCACCTTTTACATGGATCCATCATCCACATCGTATATCGATCATGCTGACGGAGTGAGTCGCTTCTCCTAGAATCTAGCCTTGGTAGCCTGGGCCATTTTTACCCCATTGCATATGTTAGTCCTTTCAAACGGAATGTGCATTGGAGTTGCCACCAATAATCAAGGTGAATATGATGTAGTGATAGGTTTTTTAGTCGATGCCCTTGCTCATCACATCCTTCATCTGCATGTTCATTCAGATTCCTTGCTACTTTTCATGCAATTGAATGGTGTGTATCATGTGCATAACCAAGTCCTATTTATAAAATATCCATGAGTTAAGCTAGTGGTACATGAATATAAAACCAGTACGTTCAGTCATTTTCCTAGAGCCAAAAATAACTATGTAGATACCATTGCAAACAATATTCTAGATAGGAATTTATCACATGTATACCACAAAAGATGACCATACACAAACAAATGGTGAACCATCATCATCATCATATAAAATGCATAATCACATTACGTATAATAAAAGTGTTTGGAGTCCATATCTGTAAATACATCCAGTATGTCCATAACACACTGGGTGGGGCACATAGGCCCCTACATCTCCTTTGGAGGATCTCATGCCAAGCTAAGCTAAGATTCTTGAATCCCTTTCTTGAGCACTCAGAACACAATGGCACTCCATAAACTCCTCCTACTAGGGGGCATCATTCCCTCCTTTGCAGATCAGATTAGTCCCCTCCATCACATATGTCTACAGGCAGTATCCCATGCTTGGGGGCATGATGTTTTTCCCATGTCCATATTCTCAATTGATTAAAATAAGTCTTGGTCTAGATCCCACTGGATCTAGGTATGGTCAATTATCCTCCCATTCCTTCGATAGTTTGTCCTACTAGCCTCTCTGGCAAGCCATATACACATCGCATATCATAGATGTTTGATACCATATATTCAAATATTCTACTCTATGTCCATATAGTCCCCATGTTTGACTTTGTGGCTAAGGATCATTCTAGACCTCCTCTAGCATTTCATTCTCATTTTCCTCTTCCCTTAATTCTTCACCAGGAACCATCATTCCCGGAAGCATTAAGGCCATCCTTAGACAAGTAAGGCCACTTAACTGAAAGTTGTAGATCTTGATTACGACAGTTCGTTTGTCTACTACAATCTCCCCAAGGTTTAGGGCATTTTCCTTCTCTCCAAATTCATCACAACTCACTTTAGCAAATGAATCCAAATTGGAAGGAAAACACCATTCCATACAAAAATCCCCAATTGTTCTATCACCCATTGCGACTAGACCATATATTAGTTTGATGAATTGTCATCATCTTTGGAAGGCTCTCACTGATCTCTATGATGTGTCTTCTAAGTTTTTGACGATTTGATACTTCACTAGGAACCCTTTTTTCCAAGAAAAGTCACTTCTTCACCTCCCAAAATCAAATTTTGTCATAAAACGACACTTGTACTTAGAGGCCCACCTCCTCTCAATACGTTTTGTACCATATGTCAACATTTGTCATGAGTAACCATCATTTACTCAAGTTTTCATGGCCCCCATCGGGCCTAGTATGTGTGGCAGCATCATTAAGTCAACCTTGTTCAGAGCATCGGCGATGAGTCACCCTTGCATTCTTGGAGTCTATTTCATGTCCCATCATATCATGTCATAATGTCCCATCCATATTTGCATACCATTCATCCTATGTTTCCCATTTTGGCCTCCAGTCATAGTGTCCCCATCCCCTCAAAAGTTGAGTCAATTGTTGTCAGGTCAACCATGCACTTTATGCTCTAACAAGGGTAATCGTTTGTTTGTCCCTTAGTGCCACTCTTTCCCCATTATCCCTTGTGTCAGTCCATCAGTCACATTACTATTCTCCCTCTTGCTTTAGTTGAGGCTCCTCATCACCTCATCTATCAGTGGCCCTATTATGTCGACATCAGCTCATTTATTCCAAAATAATAGCCTAGAGGGCGGTGTATCTTGGTTCCAGCTCCCATTCTTGTTTGGTGCCTTGGATCGAGTAGAGGGCCTGATTGTTTCCCTTTGACTTGGTTGCTTCATGCTCATGATTCATACACTTGATGATCCAGTGATGCAACAGATTGTACTAGTGATTCCCGTGTGTGCGTGAGATGTTTCAGACCTCATGAGGGGGTGGCCCTTCAAGTAGGCCACCACATGCCTGAATGCATACCTACTATGTTATACCCTCAAATTTAGCTTCACAAAGGTGATGGGTTTGGTTCCTACCAATCACAGTGTTCATAGTATGCATGTCTCCCCTAGATTATCCATTCAGTTTTGTAGAGCCCTTCCTTGTTCAATAGGGCTTCTCCGGTTGTTCTACCCTCCCTCCCACTCATTTTTTGAGGGAAGGGGCTTTGTATCTCATGTACTCAAACATTATTATGTTCAATCCTTGCTCACATTTTTTCTAGATGCATTATGTATATGGGACACATTGTATTATTTTTTGGCTCTGTTATGCCAGCATGTCATATACCATTCAACATGTACTTCATTGCTCAGTTTTATATTTCTGAGAAAACATTTATTTTTGCAATAATTTATCTCGGCGTGTATGGGTATGCCTGCCCTACCTCATTGAGGTATGGTAACACAACATAAAATGAGACTTGCATTAGTCTCAGCCCCTCTCTCCCTATCCTCTTTCAAATTCAGCTTCATTGGTCTCTTTCTCTCTTTCTCACTCCCTGATGTTGTCTAAGTGATTGTGTATTTACAACATACTTCACTCATACATTTTCCTCTTAACACTCGTACATTGGGCAGAAATTTGTCATCACCAAAAATTTGATCATCTAGCTTAATTTACTACATGGATCGAAGTACACCATGTAAAGCCAATTTTATGATAGTAAAATTGCTTTCACTGTGAGAAATTACTTGATAAACCACCTTTGTTAAGTAATTTATAATTAAAACAATGAAGAATAATTAAATAAATCGTTATTTATTTGATTTTATTCTAGTAATAATTAATTAAACCATTGTTTAATTATTATTCCTTGTCATATTTGACCCAATCATGAAAAATAAATAGATAAATCATTAATTAGCTTATTTTTCTATAAGAATAATTAATTAATCACTAATTTATTATTATTCTTTGTCAAATTTGACTAAATCTCTTAAGAATAATTAAATAAATCATTATTGGTTTATTTTTCCCTAACTAATTCCTTGAGATCATAAATAAATCATTTATTTATTTATTATTTCTAAATAAAAGTTTAAATATTTTTTCCCTCCTAAACAAATATAATAAAATATTCCAGGTGGTTATTCCAAGAATGGGATCAATAATATTATTTATTACTCATTATCCAAGGATAACTCAATACTTTGTTATAAATAGAAGGGTTTTCCATTCATTATTCACTTTTGATTATTTTCATTGTTGCAATCATTGTTGTAACTCTGATTATTTTCATTGTCACACACCATATTTTTGCTAGGTTTACAAAATATAGAGGAGAGATACTCTACACAAGCTGAATACATTTGAGGATAGCCAAGATCCCATCCCATAGAGGGGGACTAGTAACATTTATTTGGTCCCTTCAGAGGTGTTATAATAAAATTATTCTTTACATATCTGGTTTCCATTGGATGATTTGAGTTATTACTCTTTCTTTTTGTTGTTCAACTATGATTGTGGCATAGATCTAAACTTTGCCAGGTTTTGTTTCTATCATTTGCTGCAGATCTACAATGTTTAGTAGCCATTTATATTGTTGAGATTGTTTTTCATCCACAATCTTAAGTGGGTTTCTTTCGTACATGTTTGAGAACAAAACATGACAACACTAAAGATGCATAATCCATAACAAAAAATTTATGAAGCATACGGAAAACATGTAAGATACAGGTCATGAATGCATATCTAATCATAAGCTAATAATATTTATCTAACAGTCACCAATAAGACTCTAAGCCCTCTCTAGCTAGTTATAATAACACTTCATAGTCCATAGAGTCATCAACAATTAAATAGCTTATCAAAACATGACTCGAGCCATAGATAGAATACGTCATATAAATAGCATATAACCAAAAATAATAATCATATAAACCATGGAAAATCAGCCATAATGTCACCATATTAACCAGTACAACTCATGATAAATTACAATAGAAAAATGACTTTTATTAACATATTCAAAATCCATCCAAGTGAGGGACTTCCACGTATGACGTAACCATATATTGGGCTAAATCAAATTTTTCTATCAACCAATTTCCCCTATTCCATACTCCAAGAATGAATGTGGGATCTCGTTGAATAAACCCAAATAAAACCAAACTAGGGCTTCCAGATGCCAAACTGCCTCAACTCTGATCTACAGGGACTCCACCTCTAAAGTCTCGACATTATTATCAACAGTTAGATCAATCTCTATCCAAGTTGTCCATGGATTTAAGAATTAGTAACTCGGCCCATATCCTTGCAGTGCTCCACAGCTCAGACGTTATCTCAAGCCAAATCCTTAGCCTATTCAGCAGCTCTTGAAGCCTCTATTTCCTTGGGCAATTCCTAGGATGAATAGACCATATTTAAAGGGAATTCATGCTTCCAAAATTGTGCAATCCAAACATAGGTGCTTCTCTGAGTTCATGCATGATATTTACAGCTTAGTAAATCATAAGACTGATAGTACACTATCCTTGCTCTAGTCTCAATTTGGTATATCTCTGAACTCATGTGCATGAGTTTCTCATGAGGGAATCTTCAGTTAACTAGAGTAACAATTATGGATGCACTAGTGCACCAACTAATTGTTAGTCTTGTATTAGTTCCAAAAAAAGTTAGAACTAATTTAACTGACCATAACTTAGTAAACTAAGTTAATCTAATTACAACTCAATTTAAACTCATAGTGGATGCCTAAAATTAGGGAGAACATATAGATGACTATAGAAATACTTCCAAATCGAAATTCCTAATATAATTAAGTTAATTAAACTTAACTAGCTATTAAGAGTTTCTATGGTAAAAGAATTACAATTTAATTATCAATTTAGTTCAAGGAAAAATTAAATTGGAATTTCTAAATTCTATTTTTAACATTTCTTGTTGTTATTTTCAACACTCCCTCTCAACAAGAAAGGAATGCAACTCTACCTTGATCCTGAACGTTTTAAATGTTTTTCATGTAACAATTCTATCTATTTTTGTTGCTACAACAACTACTAAACCCAAAAAACACCCAAACTGAATTAGTATGATGCATCAGTCACCAAAGACTCTCACTGCTATTGCCTCTATCAATTGAAAACTTTGCGCTTCTACTGACTCTGCCTCTCTGCACTACTGTCAAGTCTTCTCTAGACTCTTCAGTATCTAACTACTCTAACCTCTCTCACTATGATCTGTCACTGAGTCAACCCTTGTTGATTCCTTATGTTGTTATGTAATTTGCGCTCCTGTAGTAAGGATACATGTTCTCAATAGTAACATTGTTCAACTATCTATAGTGCTATGTACTTTGGGCTCCCATAGTAAGGATATATGTTTTTGATAGTCACATTGTTCAACTATCTATAGTCAATGCACAAATTAAGAGTACAATTGTTACTCTTTACAAACAATATTGGTGCACCCATGGAGACACACTTAGCGTAATATACCCCTTATGAAGCATGTCCTTAAGCTACAACTTCAATTCCACCAACTATGGAGTACTCATTCTATAAGGTGCCTTTGATGTTCATGTTGCTTCTGCTATGAACTCAATAGAGAAATCCACTTCACTATGAGTAGGAAACTCTAAAATATCTGTAGGAGACACATCTTGAAACTGTTGCAAAACATATACTTCTTTAGGAATTTAGGACTTTATCATACTTTATCATACTAAAAACAATCTGCGTACCTTTCTGCAAAACCATTTTCATTGATGTAGGCTTTTTCATACCTGCAAAACTACTATTTCCCCATCCTTATCCAAGAATTCAATAGCCTTATCACAATAATGTACCTTAGTCCTATGAACAAACAACCAATCCATGCCCCAAGCAATACTATATGAAGCCAAAGGGAGAACAATTAGATGTCCAAATGTAGGAATACCATTCAACTCAAATGGATAAGCTATCACCTAATGATGAACTCTTATCTTGGTCCTGTTTTCATTGTGACAACAACCCTCCAAATGTTTTTCCTAAGTCAATTTTGGAGCCTAAATGAGCTATCCTTTCAAGACCCTTAGTGTCATCACATTATTTTATTTATTATTTGTGTGTATTCTCCTAGTCTCACATCCTCCTAATTCAATGTTTCCTAAGTGTCATCACTTAATCCTTAGAAGTGCTTGTGTTATCTAGATTATGGTTAGGTGGAATCATGACTTGCCTTGAATTAGAAACTATCCTTTCACCATGCACACACTAGAAAAGAACTCAAGAGCACATAACAGGGAAACAAAAGCAATAAAAGCACACTTTAGGGAAAAAGTCAACTCCAAGTTGATGAAGACATACTCTTGTGTTGAGTGCACTCCTTCTGGGTAAGCAAGCACACCCTCCTTCACCACAATGCTTCGAGTTGAAAAAATGTTCCCTCCTTCAGCACATTCCTTCTTGTTGAAGACATGCACCCTTATTGACTACATGCATGAGCTTATTTTTTGCATATGGGAACATTCCTAGAAAATAGGAGATCACTTATGTTCTGTTAACTAATCCTTTCACTTATCGAGAAGTGGAAACCATGCACGAAATATTTTTGCATTTAAACTCTTTTAAATTAACCTAGCTAATCATTCATTTTCTTAATCATTCTCATATGGGTTGGGTGCACATTTGTGGATCAAGAAACCCTTCATCAATTTGTGTTACAAGTAAGTTTTTCATGTTGAATCGATTCATTTCCTTTCATGATTTCACTGTCGATCTTGCCTTTCTTGCTAATATTTCTTTATTTTTCAGTTTTTTTAGTGGCAATTCTATTCTATATTATTTCTGCAACTGTTAGTTTGTTGTTGCATGTTGAAAATATGCACATTCCTCAACTTTTCACATTTTTCCATGATTGTGACAACATCCATAAAATCTTGTAGATCGCTCTTTTTCTCATTTCATTCATGAAATCTTATTGTTAATCTCATTCTTAATCTTTCCTTAGGTAGAGCACACTATTGGAACTAGAATTTCGATAAGCCCTAAAAATTGCACCTAGAATGGCCAAGTTTCTCCCTTGAGTGCACTCCTTCGTCACGAATAATTGCACCCTCCATGAGTGCATGAGTGCACCCCAAAGACTCAAATGATTTTCCTTCATCCCTTCAGAATGCACCACTTCCCCATCCTTTCATTTGAGTGCATGAGCTCACTACAAAGTCCTGAATGACAGTTGACCCCCCTTTGTGCTTCCAAAGTGAACCCTCCTTGTTTAATTGTATGTTTTATGAACATGCATGTAATTGTATGTTATCATTGATAGATTTACATTCTCAGTTAGATCTAATGGATCTTTGTATATGACTTACTAAGATATTGATACATAGTTAGGTTGCATTAACCTAATATTATCGACATGAGTGTGCTGCCACAAATAGGTGTTCAAGCTACAAGCATTGTCACCCTTTCATCATGTGTTGGAGCCATGCCTCCTTCTACATGTAAAGTGGTGTCCAATGAAACTTTAGAGGCAAGCACTAAGGAAGCAACGAAAGAAACAAAGTTAACCATTCCCATTTATGCAGATACATATTTATTTATTGATAAGTCTATTGAGGTCACATGATGTAATAGAAAAGACACATTCATATAGAAGAAGTTTGTTGAGAACTTGGAAGACATGCAAGCATACATCAATATTAATAGGTCCAGGATGCATATGATTGCATGGAGATTCCTGGTCATCGTTTGTGATGAGGTGATTAAGTGGATTATCACACACATGGATGACTCTCATAGTGTGCTTCATAGTGAGAGTGGAGGTTAATTGGCCACCCATTATGGAGAAGATATGTAGACCTAATACAAGATGGTTAGGCCCATAGAATATGAAAATAATGAATTTTACAACAGATGGGTCCACCTTGACATAAGTGAAATCACCAAATCATGGTCTCGAGAGCCTAATAAGTTTCATCGCTACCCATTTGTAGTTTATCCAATAAATATTCTCATAGATTTATATCAGTATCTAATAGTTATGTGTTTTCAGTTGAATGGCTGCAAGAATGATGAGATGTTTGAGGAAAAAATGGATATATATTCTCTAGATGGTGGTACCCTATGGTAAAGTTTTCAATTGGGAAGATATATTTTCATTTGAGTTGCAAATTTATGTGGGGCAAGTAAAAGAATATTTGAGGGAAAAGTATAAACTATAATTCTATATTTTTTCATTTTTTTTAGATGGAATCTATGCGCAATATTCTTTCACCAACATCATACTAGGTTTGAACCCATGAGTACATGTTTCTAGTTTACTTCCACTAGAGAGTGTTATCAAAATCAATCTTTGGAGGCTCAAATGGAAGATTGGATGATCTGTTATTTGTATTTACTTTTCATGTGATATTCGAGATTAGTGCTCCTTGCATGAATGCTTAGATGAAGGAGTCACTCCTGGATATCATGGATTGGTTTTCAACTCCAAAGGTTACATACACTAGACGTTTTAATTTTCAAATATCCCCTCACCCCATGCCTCAATATGTGACCAATAAGGTGGTCATGCAGGAAGTAGCTGATCAGCTGGACAAGGGATTGTTAGGATTTCTTCACAAGAGGAGGAAAGCCCCTTGGCCTACCTTCCATTTAAGGATCAAATTGTAAGAGTTAAAGAGCCACAAGATGGAAACTGTAGAAATGCAATAGTTGGATCACTTTCACTTTGCAATTAAATACTTTCATGGATATGATCCGAAGAGAGTTTTCAAGTGTCATTGTGAAAGGATTAGTTTCAATTGGGGCTATGAATAAATAGCTACAACAGAAGATGCGAAAGTGAAGAATTGGTACAATTCAATTAGAAAGGAACGTCTAGCGATGGAGATTAGTTCACCCAAAGATCCACTATTTGAATATATGCATGTGGAGGAGGCATAACAGATAATCACTCAAGAAAATAGTGTAGCTCCTAAGAAGAGGATTAGGTATGAGTCGAGAGGAGAAAGTAGTAATAAATTGAAAGTTTATCCTTTCAATACATGAGCTACATAGGCATAATATGAGAGGAGAGAAGAAAAATAATAGGTTAAGGGAACCAAGATGAGTTGCTTTATAGGCAATAAGAACAAGATGAGGAGAGGAGAAGAATAAAAGAGGAATAATAAAGGCAGTCCTAACAAGAAGAAGCAACACAAAGACTAGAAGAAAAAAATTGACTCAAGAGATAGAAGAGGAAGAGTTGGAGGAAGAGGATACCATCCAACCATGGATGATGAACTGGGTTACCAAGAAGAACCTACCCTCAGAAATGGTGATCTTCCATTGGGAGAAATGGGGATCACATCTCCACCTACAAACATATTCATGGATGTGCGTAGTGTTATGTTCTATCAACTTAAAAATAGGATCGTAAAATAGAAGAACTGATAACATTATGATACATGTGTTATCCTTGATGGAAGCTCATTTGTAACAGATATCATAGGTCAGTTCAGAGGTAATAGAATGAATAAAACAAAATACCAGAATTAATATAGATGTGATAGAATGCATGATAGTTCAGAAGTTTCAGTTCAGAGAAGTGATAAAGTTGGAAGTTCAAAAACTATATGCGGGTTTTGTTAAGCCACGTCATGTATGCACACGAGTTTATTGAAGAAAAGTAGTGTAGGGTTTTTGCATCATGGTATTGTAAATACCAGGGTTCCTTATCATGGTACTGCCCATAGTAATGAGTGCGACAATGAATATTCATCGCGTCAAATATTACCAATGACACTAATGCAATTTTGACTCATGGTATTGGATAAGGACTAAACTATATAAAGAAGTGAAGATAAAATTGCTAATGTGTGAAAATGAAAGGGTTCTTGATGAATACTTCAACCTAGAGTATATTTGCATTGTAAGGGCCATAATTTTCACATTGATCTTAAATAATTATGCATCGATGAATACAATGATGGATCAGTATCATGAGACTTGAAATGACATTTCATTGTATGATTTGTTTAAGGATTGACTGGATCTAAGTATTAATGCATGTATTTCTCTTTGATTACTATGATTTGGGTCTTCATGAAGTTCTAAAGAGGTGCAAAATTTTAGTTCCAAATTTGCAGATTTATACGCTGGTTGGTTTCATGAAAAGCATGTATACGTGCAGGTTCACTTCTGCAAAGTCGCGAATATAAAGTAAGGGATTTCTGTTCATAAATCACTGATCAACCTGATCAATGTTGTTGTTTCTATGCTATCTGCCAATGATGTCCTCATGTTCATCTCGGTTGAGTGATAATGTCTGAAGTAGATCTGATTGAATGATGAAGTTGAATGAATTGATTGAATAATGTTAAGATTACTTGCTGACTGTGATTGAACATTAGAGATATTTATCTTATTGGTTCAAAGTGTTGCATTATATATGAGTATTATTCAATGTTCCTTTTCAGAATTATAATGGTCAAGTTTTCATTTCTTAATATTTTAAGATCTGTACGCTGTTTTCTCTACAGAAAAGCCCTTATGCATACTGATTGCTTAAGTAAAGTAGCATAGAAATTTTGGAAAATGAATTATCACGGTTGCAGTTGATTCTGTGTGTTGATGCAGTATTTTGAGTTCAGTTCTATGTACTGGTTACAATAGTCTAACTATTCTAGTTGACTGGTTGAACTTTTTATTAAGTGTCAGCTGTTTGGGTTTCAGTGATTGGTTGATTTTGTTAGAGATTGATGATTTTATTACATTGATGATTCGACATAAGTGTCGATATTCAATCCAATCTCAAAATTTGATGAGACATGGTCCATGGATGTTGTTGAGGGTTAGAGCCTTGAGTGAGGAAGTCGAAGCTTCCTGCCAGTAATAAGTCATGCTGAGATTACGTGTTTGGACCTCCCTTGGAGTAGGAGATGGAGAATGAGTGAAGCTTGATAACTTTAGCAGGTGGGTGCCTGCATACTAGTAGGAATCTGCATCAGTGCAAGAATGTAATAAGTTTTTTATATTAATATGTTTTGAAGACTCATATGATAGTAGTGGTGGTTTTCTCCCGCATTGGGTTTCCACCTTAAATCCTAGTGTTCATGTGTTTTTACTTATGTGTGATACTTTATTATGTTCTTATTGCACCTATCTACTACTTATCAATTGCGTGATAAATTGATTACATTCTAGTTCAAAGCTTAACATATAAATAATTAGTTGTTTTACGAAGTTGACTAGGCATATGCTAGTTTCCTTTACAACAGTCTCGTATATATGTTATTTTTGTTTATTCAAATCATGTATGCATGTCAGAAAAGAAAAATTATTATTGTTATTTTTTAAAATATTTATTCATCCCCCTCTTATTATTTTTCCCAACAATTTGAGTGAGAATAGGTCCTTCAAAAGTATCTTGATCGCTTGAAGGAAGACCTCCCAAGATGACCAATCAAGATGGATCGAAATCTATCAGACAACTACTCTTCAATGCAAATAATTTTAGATATTGGAAGGCAAGAACTAGATCCTATCTTCAGCCTCTTGGAGCTAATGTTTGGGCAATTGTGGAAGGAGGTTACCAATATCTAGCTGTCATTCACACAGATGCAACAAAAAAAAAGACGTATGAAACTAATGCCAAAGTTGTCAATGCGTTATTGGGAAGCTTGACCCAATCATAATTTGTCAAAGTTATGTAGCTAAACACAACAAAAGAAATATGGCACATAATCATTCAAACCTATGAAGGTGATACCAAGGTAAAATGTGCTCAACTCCAAACTCCCAAAATTGAATTTGAAACTCTCAAAATGGATAGAGATGAAATTATTTCCAGTTTCTTTCTATGTATAGATGAGATTGTAAATCACATGAAAAATCTTGGTGAAGAAATAAGGACACTACTTTAGTAGAGAAAATCTTAAGATCTATAACTCCTAAATTTGAATCAAAAGTGCCTCTTCCATTAAATAGAAGCAGGATCTATAGGATCTTACTGTTGTTCAACTTCATAGGATCCTAACTACTTTTAATGAGGAATGGAGGTCCCTCAAAAGTTAGAGAATCCACATTTAAAGTATCTACAAAAGGGAAAGAAAGGGAGGAATGCGAGGAATCATGATATATATCAGAAGAAGATGAAGCGAAATTTGTAAAGAAACTTCAACTAGGCAACGGAAGGTTCAGATGTAAGCTTCCATTAAAATGTGTTTATTGTGGTAGAGTTGGTCATTATATTTGCTAAATGTCCTCATAAAGGCAACCATGACAAAGAGAATATTTATGCAAAAGGTAATAGGAGATGGTCTAACAGTAGAAGAAATTATTATAATCATGAAGATAATGATGGCTGGTCAAATAGTGAATAAGGTGAATTTGATCAAGATATTAAATTATCATGGATTTTGAGAAAAATACTAATGAATCTAATGATAAATTTGTGGATGCATTAGAGTAAAAGGATTTCGTTGAAGAAATTACTCAACTCAAAATTTTCTTGGAAGAAAACAAAGTAACCATAAATACTTTGAAGCATCAACTCATATAAAAAAAAAAGAATAATGACATGTTAGCATGTGAAGTAGTAAGTCTAATAAAGGAACTTGTGTAGATAAAAACATTGAATCTTAGATTTGCTAGAGGAACTAAAACCTTAGATGAAACTATCAAGGTACAACACTCTCCTCTTATGGAGAAAGGTGTTTGACACAATCGAGAAAAATCTCAAGCATAAAATTCTTCAGCCACCACTAGAAGCTATCTAAATGCAGTAAAACCCAAACAAAAATGTTTCAATAATGCAACCAAAACCAGTCAGCAAAGCTTTAGTAATGCAACAAGAACACAATCAACAAAGCTTTAGTAATGTAGTAAGACTCAATCAACAAATATTTAGTCCTCAACAAAAGAATAAAGGGCTTCCACAGGTAAACCATTTTCACTCCAATCCAAGGATGAACAACAACAGAAGCACTAGTCAAAAGGTAAAAAACACCAGAAGAATCTATGGTCACATAAATTTCTTCTTTAATGGATAATTTTTCTCATGTCATCATTTTGTTCATATGGTTTCTCAATGTGTTGGATACAAAAATATAATGACTAGAGAAGCAAGAAAACAAAGGAACGAGACAATAGTCAAGAACAACTCTTATAATATCTTCTCACCTGTTATAGATGAAATCAAATTATTAGTTTGAAATAACTTTGGACATGAAGAATTTGAATGTAGGATAAAATTACAGCCAACATCTCAAAATGAATAACTATAAACAAGTTCCAAGGTATGGAAAAGGAAGGAATTACAACTTGAAAGCTATGGCATAGGATTGTTTGCAGAAGGACAAGAAAATCAATGTTACATTGATAGTGGATGCTCAAAGCACATGACATGTGATAAAAATAAACTTATTTCATACAATCCTTTACAGAAAGAAAAGAAAGTCACTTTTGGAAATGACTCACCTATTGTCATTAAGGGTAAAGTTTCTTTTTCCTAAAATAAAAAGTCAAAGCTGTAATGTTATGTACCTTTATGGATTATAGCATAACCTGTTGAGTGAAATAAATGTGTGATGAGGGAAATGAGGTTGTATTTCAATCACAAGAAGTTTTGGTTCATGAACTTGACACAGGAAAGGCCATAATGAAAGGAACAAGAACCCTGAGAAATCTATATGTATTTAAAGGTAGCCACAAACAATGTTTCCTAGGCAAGGTAGAAGAAAACTTGTTATGGCACAAAAGACTAGGAGATCTAAGCTTCTCTCAAATAATCAAATCAAGAAGGCTCAAAGTTGCTCATGATGACCCTATAACACCATACTGAGAGGTACCATATGTAAGTCATGCCAATTCAGTAAGAAAACCATAGTTTAATTCAATGCCAAAGAAGGACCAAAAAGTAATCCTCTTGAACTTATACATACTGATTTGTGTGGACTAGTAAGGAAAATGTCACCTTGTGGAGAATAATACTATATCTTATTCATAGATGACTTTTCTAGAATGTTCTATATCAGTATTTTGAAACACAAAGATAAAGCATTTGAAAAATTTAAAGTCTTCAAGGCATTAATTGAAAATAAATTAGATCTAAAAATGAAATGTCTTAGATATGACCAAGGAGGTGAGTACATATCAGATGAATTATTTGATTTAAATGAACAACATGGTATAAAAAGACAATTTTTAGTAGCTAAAACGCCTCAACAAAATAGCATGGCATAAAGAATCAATAGAGTTGTTAAACAAATGGCTCGTGCTATTCTTGATGAGTCTGGAACTCCTAACACCTTCTGGGGTGAAGTTGTACATACTACAATAAATATTCTCAACAAGGCTCATGTTCGTGTCAATAGTGATAAAACTCCGTATGAACTTTGGTGTGGTAAGCCTCCCATTGTAAAGCATTTTAGAGTTTTTGGAAGCAAATGTTTCATAAAAACTAATGATGAAAAACTTGGTAAGATTTAAGAAAGATAAGATGAAGGAATACTTATTGGTTACTCATATAGAAGTAAAGGATACAAATGTTACAATAAGAGACTTCAAAAAATTGTTGAGTGCATTGATGTTGTGATTGATGAAGCATGCACAAGGCCAAAAAATGTACCATCAACAAAGGATGATGATGATGATGAATGATTTCCCACATCAAATCGAAACGATATAGAAGAAGAAATTAATGAATTAAAAGAATAAGATACATTAAACAAAGAAAATAATCCAATGAGGCATGTTCAAAAGAATCATCCAGAAACTCAAATTCTTGGAGAAAAGGAGTATGGGGTACAAACAAGAAGAACACTTATAGGATATTCTATTTATCTAGCTTTATTATCAACCATTGAAGTACAAAATGTAAACCAATCTAGTAAAGATGAATGTTGGGTTAAGACCATGAATGAAGAAATTGATCAAATTGAAAATAATGATACTTGGGAATTGGTTCCAAGTCCTCATGATAAAAATGTTATTAGGGCAAAATGGACATTAAAAAATAAGTTGAATGAAAATAGAGAGGTAATTAAGAATAAATCTAGACTTGTTTGTAAAGGTTATTCTAAATAAGAAAGCATACACTTTGAAGAAACATCTTCACCAGTAGCTAGCCTTGAAGCCATAAGAGTGTTTCTTGTATTTTCAAGTTTTTAAAGTTTCAAAGTTTATTAAATGGATGTAAAATCTGCTTTCCTTAATGGAGATCTAGAAGAAGTATATACTGAAAAACCATTAGGATTCATTTTGGGAAATTATGAAAACCTTGTATGCAAACTCAAAAAGGATTTATATGGACTAAAATGAGCTCCATGAGCATGGTATTGTCTTCTTTACATATATCTTCAACAACAAGGTTTCACAAAAGGATCCACAGTCAACAACTTGTCCGCAAAAATTGAAGGTGATAAAATTCTAATTATTGTTGTCTATGTTGATGATACCATCTTTGACAGTAATGAAGAATCTATGAGTCAAAAAACTACTTCTGTTATGCAGCAAGAAATTGAAATGTATTTATTTTGGGAACTAACTTATTTTCTTGGTCTACAAGTACAACAAGAAAAAAATGGCATATTTCTCTCACAAAAAATATCTCAAGAAAATTCTAAAGAAGTATGGGATGGAATAATGCAAACCTATATGTAGCCTCAATCCTAATGATGATTCTCCTATAGTAAACCAACTAGAGTACATGTCTATAATTGGATGTCTTCTTTATTTAAAAGGTACCATATGAGATATCATGCAAGCAGTTGGGATTGTTGGACATTTCCAAGCCAATCCAATGGAATCACATCTTAAGGAAGTAAAGATAATATTCAAATATCTCCAAGAAACCCAAGATTTTGGTCTATGGTAACCTAAATATGAAAATCTTACCCTTCATCCATACACAAATGCAGATTGGGTAGGAAATGTTGATGATTGGAAAAGCACTAGTGTAGGTGCATTTTACATGGGACCTCGACTGGTATCTTGGTCCAGAAAGAAACAAAGTTCCCTTTCCTTATCTATAGTGGAAGAAAAATATGTAGTTGATGCATCTTGTTGAAAACAACTTCTTTGGATGATGCAAACATTAGAGGATATATCAATAAAATCTTCTCCACCCATTGCCATCCTATGTGATAATACAAGTGCTATTAGTATTTCAAAAAATCTTGTTATGCACTCCAAGACCAAGCATATTCCTATTATGTATCACTTTCTACGAGAACAATTGCTTGAGAAAAAGGTTTAATTGGAGTATATTTCCTCCAAAGAATAAGTTGCTAATATATTTACCAAACTCCTTCCTATAGAAGCATTTAAATATCTCAGACATAAACTGGGAGTTGTCTCTACCTCGTTTTGTTTTTAATTCCATTTTCTTAGTCTAGAGGTGAAATTTCAGAAGGTTGTTGGCTATACATGGGTTCCATGATGTGTAGTTGTGTATATACACAAGTTTATTTGCAAATAGTCATGTATGTTTTTCTCTGACAGAAAAATAGTGGGACAAATTCAAGATCAGCCTCTGACATGCTTATGATAGCTATGCTTTGATTTCCCTTGGTCTGGTGTTGATGGGTACAGTCTGCTAATATGGTATTGAGTTATTTTTTTATCATTGATATTTATATGATTGATGAAGATGCTTTGATGAATGAGTCGTTGAAAATGAACAAATAGCACAGGTTCGGGGGAGCATTAGCGTTGTAGAATATAATGTATTTTTGGCATTCTGGTTATTGTAGTATGCTACTTTTAAGATATTTGGTCTAATGTCATATCTGTCATTTGATGTAAAGGTCATGTAAATATCTATGACGTAACAATTTTCATATTCAGTCATGTATGGAATTTTAAGATCATATCAAATATGATATCCAACTTGGTTGGGTTGTTGTGTTTAAATGTAATCCCACTTGGTTGGGTGATTGATGTAAGTATGGGTCCTTGGTGATAGGAAGGCCATAGTGGTAGAGTCATATACTTCATTTTGCATCCGTACTAGATTTCAGCATGTGCTCAGGGGGGGCATGGTCAGAGAATTCAACATGTGATCAGAGGGAACATGGTCAATATTCATATTTAGCAGTTCAAATATGGAAGTATTCATTTAACATTGGTCATCCCTCTGCCCTTGATGTCAAAGGGGGAGAGTACCTTGATTTTTTGAACAACTTGATGCTTGGATTGATTTTATTTATAGGTTGTGCTGACCAACAGCAAAGTGGTTTCCATCAAGTCCAAACGGGGAGATTGTTGGCATTATGATACATGTATTGTCCTTTATGGAAACTCATTTATAACAAAATTCACAGGTCAGTTCAAATGTAAGAAAATTAATACAACAGAATACCAAAATGAATTCAGATGTGACAAAATGCATGACAGTTTAGAGAAATGATAAATTTGGAAGTTCAAAAACTATATGTAGGTTTTGTTAAGCCAAGTCACGTATGCACACAATTTTAGTGAAGAAAAGTAGCGTATGGTTTTTTACATCATTGTGTTTTAAATACCATGGGTCGTTATCATGGTATTGGCCCACAGTAATGAGTGTGACAACAAATATTGATCCCATCAAATATTTCCACCGCACTAATGTAGTTTTGACTCGTGGTATTAGATAAGGACTAAACAATATAAAGAGGTGAAGACCAAAGTGGTAATGTGTGCAAGTGAAAGGGGTTTTGATGAATACTTCATTATGAATTATATTTTCATTGTAAGGCCCATAATTTTCACATTGATCTGAAATCATTATGAATTGATGAATACAATGGTGGATCAACATCGTGATCCCTAAAATGACTTTTCATTGTATGATTTGTTTAAGGATTGACTAGATCTAAGTACTGACAGATGTATTTACCTTTGATTATTATGATATGTGTCTTTTTGAAGTTTTGAAGAGCTGCGCAATTTAAGGTCAAAATTAGAGCTCTATACACTGGTTGGTTTCAAGAAAAGTGTGTATACACAGGGACTCAATTCTGAAAACTGACGTACATAAAGTAAGGTGTTTCTGTTCATAAATGACTGATCAACCTAATTAGTTCTGATGTTTCTCTTCTGTCTATCAATGATTTCCTCATGTTCATCTGGTTGAGAGATTATGTATGAAGTAGATCTCATTTAATGATGAAGTTGAATGAATTGATTGAAGAATATTAATATTACTTACTAATTGTGATTGAATATCATAGACACTTTTTTGATTGGTTCAGAGTGTTGTAGTAGAACTGATTATGATTCAATGTTCCTTCTCATAATCATAGTTTTCAAGTTTTTAGCTCTAAATATTATTAATATCTGTACGTGGGTTTCTCTATAGAAAACCATGTATGCACACAGGTTAGATTAGGTGAAGTAGCGTATACATTTTGGCAAATAAAAGATCAGGGTTACAATTGATTCTATCTATTGATGCAGTATTCTGAGTTTAGTTCCACATACTGGTTACAATGGTCTAACTATTTTAGTTGATTGGCTGAATATTTTATTAAGTGTGAGTTGTTTGTGTTTTAGTGATTGGTTGATTCTATCAGAGATCAATGATTGAACATAAGTGTTGATATTGGAGCTAGTCTGAAAATTTGATGAAATATGGTCTATGGATTTTATTGAGGGTTGGAGCCTTTAGTGAGGAAGTCGAATCTTCCTACCAGTAGTAGCTGGTGATCAGATCAAGGTGTTGGATCTCCCTTCCAATAGGAGCCAGAGAACTAGTGAAGGTTGTAGCCTTTAGCAGGTGGGTGACTACGTACTTGTATGGGTCTGCACTAGTACATGAATGTAAGAAGTTTTTGATATTTATATGTTTTTAATATTGAGATGACAATGGTGGTGGTTTTCTCCTAAATTTGGTTTCCACCTTAAATCTCAGTCTTCATGTGTGTTTACTTATGTTTTAAACTTTATTATGTTCTTACTGCACCTGTTTACTGCTTATCAATTTCCTGCTAAACGTCTTACATTCTGGTTCAAAGTTTAATAGATAAAGAATTTGTTTTTTTTCAAAGTTTATTGGGCATACACTAGTTTCCTTTAAAATAGTCTTGTATATATGCTAGTTTGGTTCATTCAAGTTGCATATGCATTTCAAAAACTAAAAACTATTATTGTGAGTTTTTAAAATACTGATTCACCCCCCTCTTAGTATTTTTCTCAACATGCATTGATACTTCCTGAATGATCCTCAAAATCTAGTCTCAGTTTCTACATAGTAGGCGATAACTACCAACACCAGAAGGAATCCTAGAGAAATCATGGAAGAAAATGTTGCTTTGTCTATAGCAACACAAGACAACTCTGAATACTTGGTGAATGATAATGGTAGATTGAGGAGAGAACTTGTTGTAGTGAAGAAATAGGGAGAACCTCTTGTGATCATGAATCAATGGTTATCATCACAGAGATTCAACACTTCAAAATGGTAGCCAATCATATAGGAGGAATTGGGGTGAATGGAGGGCATCATGACATGATTATATGATGTGAGAATACTTTTTCAACAAGTGGTGGCTCCTCTTGTTGGCATTCTGAAGAAACACAAGAAGTGGTAAAACTCCTAAAAGTCGCAAAAAAATTGGTTGATCATCTACAAGAGTTGGTTGTGAAGTATATAGATACTTTGCAACATTTGGAAAGGGAAGACAAGAATGAAAATGAGATAGATATAGTACAACTGAGACTCCACCATCAAAACTACATGCATCATGGAGAACTATCAATTAGTACTATTGTTGCATATAATGGAATGCACAACGGTTTTGAGTCACTAGCACAAAAACATGAAATGCCTTCAATAGGGACACTTGAAGTAATGAGAGGTGATAAATCATCATCCCGAAGATCAGGAAATACATTTAATTGATCAAGCAAGCAAGAGAACAAGAAGTCTTGGAGGTCACAGAAGACATTAATCTATCGTACCCATTCCACCGGTCAAATCTCATATGGAACTTTTATTGATATGGAATAATGTATAGTAAAACTCCAAGACCATATTGATGGAGGCATTGGAGATGAAGATGTGTTATATAGGGGAATTTCCATTTTGGGTCAAAGCCATTGTTGAACCCCAAAATTGCTTCTTTTTTACAATCCTTTTTCACTCAAATCCTTCCTTTTTGACCTTCATAACTATAATTTGGGTATCAATTTACAAGCTTGAAAGAATAGTAGGCACATAATCATCTTATATTTCATAAATTTCAATTTTGTTTATTATTTAGCTTAATATATACTTGAGCTATAGAATTACATCAATTCTACAGCTGGTGAATGTTTTTGTAGCTAAGTTGAAGGTTCGATAGGTTGCAGAGCCTCATCCAAGAAACAGGGAACATGGGTAGTTGACAATTAGATGGGACAACAATTTGTTCCTATTTGAAGAAGCTAGATCAATGAAGAAGGCACTATATCAGTTTTGTCAAAGGATACTTCAACCATCGTGGAAGGTGAATCAAGCGAGCGAGACGCGGATTTTCCGCTTTATGATTTGTTATGTTGATAGAAAATCATGAGTAATATTATGATATCTTATCCCTTAAGCTCATTATATCCAATGTCAATTACCATGTGTAAACATATAAAAACATTTGTTGTGTAAGGGTTTTATAAAAATACCTCTCGGAATAGCTATAAGAGACTTGAATTTTATTTGTAAGCACTTTGTTTTGATATATAAAAACTTTGTTTCAATTCAATTTCGTTATGCGATTTCAATGCATGAATAATTAACTTGTGAAAACTTGATAGTGCTACATGCTTCTTATAGGAGAGCCCCATTGAGATAGTAAGGACTTTGTTCATTAACAATTAGTATTTTAGTTAATATTTCATGTAGATTTTTGTCAAATCATTTGACTAATTGAGTTTTGATTCTTAGATACATGTTTAATATTGTTTCTACTAATCAACTTATTTTTTATGTCAAGAGAGGTTTTAGATGCACATGGATAGAGTATAATTTAACATAGCAGTAGAAGTATAAGATTTACATTGTAGTGATTTTCAAGTACAGAATTAATACTTCTTTCTGGTAGAACATATTCGTTTGTAAGTGTTATTTTACTATAGAGAGTGATTTTATTCAAGGACAGGTGTGATTTACATTTAAGAAAGTGTGGATTTCTAGAGTGGTTTTCATTCAAGCAAGTGTGATTTACATTTAAGAAAGTCTAGTTTTGAGAGTGACTTACATCTAAATAGCTATGGTTTTCAAGAGTGATTTCTCATTTTAGCAAGTGTGATTTTAAGAGCAAGAGTGATTTTGTTTTAAAGCAAGTGTGAGTTTGATCAATATTCAAGAATGTAAAGTAGAATAGATATCATTTTGTATAAGTTACATATGTAGGTTTTAACCCCGTACAGAAATTACCTGCATACGAATTCTAAATCACAGGAAAAATAAAAATGTGAGAGCATAACACATAAAACACATATACACAGAAATTTCCCACTGGATCTCAAAACCGAGACTACCAGCTTGATTTTTCATTATATTCCTTTCAATGTTTACAATACATATTTATACATGCCGAAGCATCCAATCCATGGACCGAAAACCATCGCGTCCAACCATGGACCGAAAACCATCGCGTCCAAAAAACATTTGCGAAAATCATGCACAAAACCATAGGTGGGTCCGCCCAACCTAACATAGGGTCCAAAACCAAAATTTTCTGGGGCGCTGCCCCGGACCCCATAAAGTGGGGTTACGGGTACCCCTCAAACCCCCTGTTAACTATGTGGAAAGAATATAACACAACCCAACAATTGGAGGACTGTTTCATGGGTTGAACAAAGTCTGAAGTCTGTTGTAGGAAGTCGTGATTCTTGTTGTGCTAGGCCGAGGCCTTGGGAGCTAAACGTTAGCTTGTTTAAAGGCTAACAGATGGTTTGTATCATTGTTGGAAGATGTCATGAGTAGCAGTAGTGTTGTGTGGTAGGCCACATGCCATACCACTACAGCAAACCTAGCTTGGGCAGATTTGAGGGTTGTCTTGAGCCCTTACCTTCAGCGTGGAGGAGTATCTCTCCTTGTCTAGTCTGCAGTTTTTGAAGGGCTGTTCGAGGATTGTTGAGAGGAACCTAGGGCTGCAGCAGTATGCACATGTGCCCTAAACAAAACAGTTATGAACAACAAAGTGTCAAACAGATTTGAAGCAGTGTTAGAGGTGCATTGAGTCAAGGATATTGGCCAAATTTGGATCAGACTTGAAACAGCCTATGGGAGCCACATGTTGGATCAACATGGAGTGATGAATGATGTGACATAGACAACATAGTATATGACAGCTATATACATAGTACAACGTAGTGCTATCAACATACAGTGATGGGTAATTGTAATATTCCTAATTAGCCATGGCTAATTGGAATATTCGATTTTGCTCAATTTTGCCTTCTATAGTTATTTGTAAATAAAAAGGTGAGGAAAAGGGACATAACTCACTTTTAGAATAAAAGTCACTTCCTAGTAGCACAACATTGTGACCTAAAGGGGAGCCAAGGGGGCCAAAGGACCATGCAGAGATGGGGCCCATGCAGACACTTGGAGGGATTGCGCAGATGGGAAATGGAACACGTGGCAAGAAGAAATTACGTTGGAGGAGGTGAGCCTTGGGATTGAGAAAGGCCAATGCTATAAAGGAGAGAGGAGCCTCCTCATTTTGGTATTCAGTTATGAGCATTTGAGCTAGTCACTTCGACTTGGAGCACGCTGGCTGTTTAGCCTATTTGCAACACTGTTTAGTGCACTGAGTGTCTCCGTTCAGAGATCTCACCCTTAGCCCCGGGGGACATCAAGTGCCTACTCGGGCAAGGTAGTTTCAGTAGTCTTTTCACAGCAGTTTTGATCTTTGGCATTGAGGTGGAGCTGACGTTGGAGGACTACGTAGTCTTGAGAGAGAGGGACGCAGTTTCTCTGGGAGCAGTTCCGGATTGGGGGTTTGTGGAGGAGTTGAGCTGGGAGATTAGATCTTGCATATTGGAGGAGTTTGGCAGAGTTTCAGGCAGTCTTTTGGAGGATTCTACTCAGTGGCAGCGTAGAGCCTTGAGGGGTTGCGTGATTCCCCAAGGGGGCGATTTTCGAGGGTCGGCCATTTCAGAGACACTTTCTGGGTTTTTCTAGGTTTTTCGAGTAGAGGATGATTCCAGAGTTTCAGTATTTTCTGAGGAGAGGAACAACCCCAAATCCTCATTTGATTTCCAGTAGCAACAGTAGCATGGCAGTTTCCCAACAACATCCACGCAGTTCAAAGAGAGGCCATTCCTTTGCTATTCTGAGTGTATTTCTTCACTTGCCTAGTGCAAGTCGAGGTGCCATCTTTTCTGATCACCTCCTGTACTCATTCCATTACTCAGTATAATAAAAATGGCTTAGCATTTCTCTCTGCATTTCTTGAGTATCTGCTTATATTTCATGTTTATATTATTATATGTTGCACCATTGTTATTTCTATCATTTTGAGCTTCCCGGTTATTATATCTTTGTGCATATTTGGATTGGATTTTACTGGGGTTTTGGGGAATATCTCTGAAACAGGATATTACAGTAACAATGCAACATAATGTAAAAAGGGTGCAACATGGTATGATGCATAGTACAACTCTATGTATGATGCAGCTACATGGTTGGATGCTACATGTCTTCATGCAACAGTTAAATACAACAAGCTTATACATGGGATAATTGCAATGACACTAGAACAACTGCAAGCTTGGTGACACATGGGACACTTGCAACATGGGACAGCTGCAAGCATGAAGAATTATGGATAGAAGCAACATGGTAAAGCATGGACAACAACAAATACAGTGCAGCAAGTACATTGGGATAGTAGTAAGCATGGTTCAGCAATGGCTCTATGTACAACAGTGCTAAACACTGGGACAGTAGCAGCATGAGGTCCAGCATTGTGATGATGGGTGCAGCATGGTGTAGCACGGTGAGGTGCAGCATGGTGTAGCACGGTGAGGTGCAACATGATAGTGAGATGCAGCACTATGATAGGTGAAGGAGTCACCTTGGAGAATCAGTTGAAGCAACATGTCTTCAACTGATCTCATGTATCATCATCTTAGGAGATGATCTATGCTCTTATCTAGATAAGTCAAAGTGTTGACTTCTGTTGTAAATGTACGATCTCTATCTCTCTCTCTCTCTGCTAAACTACTGAAGATCATATAAGAAGAATTGACGAAGGGTTTCCCCACATTGGGGTTTGTCCCTGGCTAGTGCCACATCTTGTGTCCTCTTG
>APFE031288212.1:396099-419613 GCA_000404065.3 Pinus taeda | reverse complement strand
CGTTGGAGGATAAGACTCCACAAGAAGTATGGACTGGTAAGAAACCCTCTCTTTCACATCTAAGGGTATTTGGATGTGATGCATATGTACATGTTCCAAAGGAGAAACGAACCAAGTTGGATAGCAAATCTGGAAAGTGCATCTTTATTGGGTATAAGGATGGCTTGAAGGGTTATAAGCTTTGGAACCCAGTCACACGGAAGGTTGTGTACACCCGAGATGTGGTCTGCAGAGAGGTGAAAGATGTTATTAAACATGAAGTCCAACCAAAGGAACCTGTGAAGATAGAATTTGAACTAAATGAGGAAGAATCAAACTCTGTAGCAGAGGAGGAATCAGAAGATGAAGAGCCACAAACTCCGGCTATGAGAAGATCAGTTCGAGAAAGAAGGTAGCTAGAAAGGTATAGTCCATCTGCTTTCTGTTCAAATTTTGCTTTGTCTGTTATTGATGATGATCCTAGAACTGTGAAGGAAGCAGTGGATTCAGAGGATGGAGAACTCTGGAAAGAGGCCATGGTTGATGAAATGGCATCTTTGCACAAAACTGAGGCTTGGGATCTGGTGGAGTTGCCGGCTAGAAGGAAACCCATTGCCAGCAAATGGGTGTTCAAGAAGAAGACAAATGCAGAAGGGAAGGTGGAGAAATACAAAGCTCGGTTGGTAGCAAAAGGTTATTCCCAGGTGCCGGGAATTGATTTTGGTGATATTTTTTCTCCTGTTGCCAAGGTAACTTCTATTAGATTACTTTTATCTGGTGCTGCTGCTTTTGATTTTGAGGTAGAACAGATGGATGTGAAGACAGCATTTCTTCACGGGGATTTGGAAGAGGAAATCTACATGAAGCAACCTGAAGGCTTTGCGGTGAAGGGTAAGAAAGAACTAGTATGCAAGTTAAAGAAGTCTCTGTATGGGTTAAAACAGTCACAAGGATGTGGTATCAGAAATTTGATACATTTATACGGGGACTTGGCTTCACCAGAAGCAAAGCAGATCATTGTGTGTATTTTAAATTAATTGGTGACCGTGTTATTTATCTGGTCTTGTATGTGGATGATATGTTGTTGGTTGGAAATGACAAAGAAATTATCTAGGATTTGAAGACCCAATTGTCCTCCAAATTTGACATGAAATATCTCGGTGCTGCAAACTATATTTTTGGCATGGAAATTAAAAGAGATCGGGCAAAGAGGAAGCTCTGGTTAAACCAGAGGAAGTATGTCGAGACAATACTGCAGAGGTTTAATATGCAGGATAGTAAACTGGTGAAGGTCCCTATTCCTGTAGGTGTGAGGTTATTTGCTGAACAGTGTCCCAAGACACAAGAAGAGGAAGAGGACATGTCCCGTGTTCCATATGCAAGTGCAGTCGGTAGCTTGATGTATGCAATGGTCTGTACTAGACCAAACATTGCACATGCAGTGGAGTATTGAGCAGGTTTATGTCAAAACCAGGGGAGGAGCACTAGACAACAGTGAAGCGGGTTTTCAGGTATTTGCGTGGCACTAGTGATTATGGTTTGTGCTACCAAGGAAGACCAGGATTGGACAGAGTGTTGGATATCCGTGGCTTTGTTGATGCAGACTGGGCCGGAGATCTGGATCAGAGAAGATCTACAAGTGGGTATGTGTTTAACCTATTTGGAGGTGCAGTCAGTTGGATGAGTAAGAAACAATCTGTAGTGGCACTATCAACTACAGAGGCAGAATGCATGGCAGCCACTCATGCAAGCAAGGAAGCAGTTTGGTTGCAGAGATTGTGTTCAAGTATGGGGTTAGTACAGGGAGCTATAAGGATAGACTGTGACAGCCAAAGTCCAATTTTCTTGGCAAAGAACCCTGCTTATCATTCAAAGATAAAGCACATTGATGTTCAGTATCACTTTGTGAGGGATATGATAGAAGACAAAAAGTGTTGCTGGTAAAGGTGGACACTTTGAAGAATACTGCAGATGCATTGACAAAATCTGTTAGCTCTGATAAGTTCTCTTGGTGTAGAGAAACAATGGGTGTTTCACGGCTGGAAAAATGACTAAGCTCTCCTGTGGCCCCCTGTGGAAAGAAAACAACAAGTGGGAGATTTTTGGGTTGTGTTATATTCTTTCCACATAGTTAACAGGCGGTTTGAGGGGTACCCGTAACCCCACTTTATGGGGTCCGGGGCAGCGCCCCGGAAAATTTTGGTTTTGGACCCTATGTTAGGCGGACCCACCTATGGTTTTATGCATGATTTTCGCACATGTTTTTTGGACGCGATGGTTTTTTTGGTCCATGGTATTGGACGCGATGGTTTTCAGTCCATGGTATTTGATGCTTCAGCATGTGTATAAATATGTATTGTAACATTGAAAGGAACATAATGAAAAATCAAGCTGGTAGTCTCGGTTTTGGGATCCAGTGGGAAATCTCTGTGTATATGTGTTTTATATGTTATGCTCTCACATTTTTATTTTTCCTATGATTTAGAATTCGTATGCAAGTAATTTTTGTACGGGGTTAAAAACTACAATCACCATCCACTTTTGTAGGTAGAAGAAGAAGAAGATGATAAAGAATGGAGAGGAAATTGATGGTAATGATGACAATGAGGAAAATCCTATTGGATTTCCCATTCAAGATACTAATGGAATTGTACACATGAAGAACATCCCTCCCTCTTTTCTTCCAAAATTTCATCGTCTAAGGTTAGAGAATCCAGAAACCTTTCTCTTTGAATTTGAGATTGTTTATAGATCTTATGGTTACTTATTAAAAGCTCAAAAACTAAGATTGTTTCCAGCAACTTTGAAGAATAGATCTCTTAGATGGTTCATGAGTTTAGGGACTAATTCAATAAGATCATGGAATGATATGCAAAATATATTCCTAGAAAAATATAAAGATCATGATCTTAAAGAAGAAATCTTTAGAATGAATCAAAGAGAAGATGAGAGTCTAGAGGATGTTTTAGAGAGGTTCATGTATAATGTTAAGAGCACAAAGCTACACCATTTAGCATCTGACACACTAAAAAACCTCTTACTTAGAACAATTAGGGATGAATGGATTGATCTCCTTAATCTCATGAGTAGAGGTGATGTATATCAATTGTCATTTGAGGAAATTTTTGAAACATGCAAACACATATCAAAAGGAAAAGCAAGAGTAGGTAAATCAGACCCAAGATTGGTAAGTCAAGCTAAATCTGGAAATTTGTTTGATTATTATAAAATAAAAATTCTTAGCAATCTAATAAAAGAAGTAAAAATGTTAAGAATACAATATGAAGGAAAAGAAAATGCTGATATTTGTGTTGTAGAATCAAACGATGTTAAATATTGTACATCATTACGAAGGTTGAAGGAAGTTCACCAAGACAAAAATGGAGCAAGTGAATTGCCAATGTAGTAATGCTATATAGCTCCAAGAGGACCATGGCAGCCTATTAAGCCTGATATGATGCAAGAGTGTAATTACCAATTTCAAGGTTATGCATATCCACCTCAAAGTAATTGGAACACACCTTTTCCTTGGCAACATTGGCCATCTCAACCTCAAAACCAATCTTGGCAACATGTTTGGCAACGAACTTATGGGAACCATCCACATTATCGTCAATATCCTCAGTATTTTCCTCAATATCCTCCATACCAAACTCCATGTTATCCTTACCATTCACCTCCACCACAACTGCAACCCCATCAACATCCATCTCAAATATACACTCCCACTCAACTACCTATGCCACCATCTCCAAGCCCACACATTGAAGTAGCTCAACCCACTTACAATGTTGCGATACAACACTTCCAAACATATCCTCTTGAGATCAATGACATTCAATATAACTCAGGAAGAGTATTGAAAAAAAGAGATTCTCTTGATATCCTTTAAGGACAACATGTGAAAGAAGAAGATTCAAAAGAGAATATCGAAGAACCATGGGCTACATTTGATAAAGAGCAAACAACAAAATCAGAGAATGAGAAAGTTGCCTCATGGTTATCGTCAAACCCTCCATGTGTTCAAGAGAAAAATCAGCAAAAAGAGGAAGATTTGAAGGTCATGAAAGAAGAATACATCCAAGATAATCCAAATCAGGAAATGGACTAGGGATATCACAACTACATTGAAATATGGTTCCACATAGTCACTAAGTTGCAACATCACTTTCTTCCTCAACTATGCTTTATCCTTCTAAAGTCAAATCATTTGGTCTCTAAAATCTAGGTACATGTCAAAGCATACATTTCAACCCTCCACATCATTTTTTTTGTGATCTTAATGTGCACATGGCTCCATTGAAAGTATTCTTATACTTGAAAGTGATTTTGCTTTTCATGTAGGGAAGTGTAGAAAAAACCAAAAAAAAGATGGAAAAAATGAAAATAAGAGAAATCTTAGGTGAAAACCTCCTTTGAGCCGCCTCAGATTGGCTGATTGATTGAAAATGTCCATGAGGTAGTCAATGGGTTGGGAAAAAAAAAGAAGGAAAAAAGAAAAGATCCTAGGTGAAACCCTTCTTTGAGGTGCCTAGGTAGACCTACTAGTTGAAAACCTCATTGAGGCATCTAGTAGGCCTCAAAAAAAGGGAAAACAAAAGAGAAAGACTAAAAGAAATCCTTGCTCCATGCATCTCTTTCATAAATGCATGTACTTTCCAACATCTGCAAGTGACAACAACAAGTTTGTCAAGCCTAGTCAAAAGAGGTCAATTTTTGAGTTTCTACTCCTTTGCTCAAAATCTCCAACAAGGCCAAGGCCATGTCAATCCATCACCCTCATCTATTTTCACCATCCATGTTACACAGTATTTTGTCACTGACCCCGCATCCCCTGATACCTGGTCGAGTCGGTCCCTGAATGGCATATGCTCTGTGTCATACATCAAAATATGTGTCCACATCTTCCATATCAATCAAGAAGATTAACCATGCTCATTAATCCTGAAGTTTACCCTTTTTACCTATGTTTCAAGATAGTCGTAGGACATCAGTATCCTATTTGTGATGATAGCTCTAAGTGAACGAGAACCTCGTGACACCATTGCAAGAGTACATATGTTCTCAGCAATGGTTGAATTTTAGGGATCATCATAGGTCATCATTATCCTACGTGTGACGATAACCTATAATGCACTAACGCCTCGGGATGTCGTCTCTAATTCTCAGTGTTTGACCTGCGATGAACCAAATATGGCAAATTGGTTCAAACAAAATACTTCTGGGTGGTTTTGGAGCTAGTTTTTGGGTCAAGGAAGTTCGCCTCTCCCCGTTTGAGATGGTAGTTCCACCTTTTGAGTAACCTCCCTTGAAGATAAGCTTCCTCTGCCCTCATTTATGGGTTCTCGTCTTCTTTTAAAAGCATCCTCCATGGCTATCATTAGCTACTTTAGAGTTCTTGGAGTGCTCGTTTAGGTTTTTGTGTGCTATTTCTTATCTTGTTGGACTGATAGCTCACGGCTTGGATTGCCTTTCATGTTGTGGATTGAGAGTGTAAAATGGTTTTGTAAGAAGGAAGCCTTGTTGTGACTTCCTTAGTTTCATACTTGTGAGTTTGGGTGAGAGAAATATTCATTAGCCTTTCTGGGAGACCTTTGACAGTGAATTGTTATGGAGACATACTCATCAGACCCTTCAAGGAAGCTTGCGACCTCAAGGCATGGTTGTAAGCTTTACTATTGTTCATATTAATACAATCAATGGTTATTTCCTATATCTTGTATGAAATGTATGTTAATAGCTTATGGTTCCTTAACTCTATAAATAGATAGTTTGTTGTTGTGCTCTATTATGTGTTTTGTCTTTTTCTTATGTTGTTTCAGGTGCATCATTCATTAAGGAGAAGAAAGTGATAGTTGAAGCAACGTGACGAAGACCTCATTGAAAATCAATTTAAGGTAGGCCTGTTCAACGAGAACTATTTAAGGAATTAGCTATTATCTTTGTCTTGTTGTGACTAGACCTACTCTAGGGCTAGAGGGTTTGTCCTTGTCCGCAGAGGGAACTTACCTGCATCACAAGTTGGCGACTCCACTAGGGATCCTTTGTGTGTTGTATTTTGATTTTGCTCTTGTTGTTTTCGATTGAATTACATAGTGTCTCTTTGTTTTGGGACTGAACCATTAGTGATTTGGATCCCTTGAGTCGATTTGGTAGTGCACCTCACTGTTTGAGTGATAAGCCTGGTGTCTTTCAGCTATTTTTGCCTTATTTTCCCTCTTTATTGAGATCATCACTGTTTAATTCCTAACAACTACGACAAATTGCTCCTGTCCTCTTTACCCTAGCTGTTTGTCCCAAATATCCCGTCATTCAGCTACGACGATTTCTAAAATCAGACCATTGCTGAAAAAAGGTGTACCCTTGTGACGATGTCTCTCAGTTGCTAGTGTAGTGCTTGTGACGATTTGGTGATCGTCTCAGGTTGTCAGTCTTACCCCTACGATGATTCTTGTAGGGTTACTTTTGACAGCCTTACCTCCTGAATAGGCCAATGTAGCTTGTCCTTTGTTGTCTCTTACATCTTATTAAGCTTATTTTGATTGTGTTTGCTAAGGAATATCCTTCTTACTGTTGTTTGTATGAGTTTTGGCTTTTGGGCTGTGTGACCTAAGTCTTTTAGGATTTCATCAAGAATTCACTGGTTTTGGTTTACTTGTCCTTTCATGTTTCTGAACTACATCCACAACAGTCTTGTTGATTTGTTTGAAGCTATTCCCGTGCTACTTGCCCATCTTCCTAGTTGATCTGTAGTGATTGGTCATCAAACTAGCTTGTTGTGTTGATTTGATTTCCATTCACTATTGAAGCATAGATATAGATTTTCCTTTTGATCAGTCAGGCTATGCATTAGCTTAATTGTTATTTATTTCAAAAATAAAAAACAATTGCACTCATATAGTATACAAAAATGAAAGCATGTTTGCATTAGTAGATTCTTTATGATTAGGAATTGAAAAGCGAAATGCAAATCTTTCATTCTTTTTCATAGTAGTTGCAAGATAAGTGAAAATCGATGAATTGTGTTTCCTATTGATTGGATTACTCGCTTGCATTGTTGTTCTTGCATTTTCTTGTTATTGAATGAAATCCTTAATCTCATTTAGGTAGTCGTTCATCGAATGGAATGGTTTTTTTTTCATCTAGTTGCATTCTAGGAGTGTCAAAGATACATTCGATAAGGCCTTGAACTTGAGACTTAATTCAATATTAATTGTTAAAATCTATTGAATAAACTTAAAAGCACATTGCAACCTAACGATCAAATATTTAGAGGTCTAGGCTAGAGACGTGTTCCGACGTCGTTAAACCTAGTTCCTATTGTTCTCACTAAGATTGGGTGATTCCTCCTTTTGTGATATAATAGATGCTAGTACGAATTTGTGCTCCCCGTACCATCACGTATATATTGGGAGACCCCACTAGGTTATCATCATATTATCCATAGGAATCCAAGGCTACTGCCTTATGAGTCGTAACACACCAAACACAAAATTTGGGAAGGTTGACTGTTGTATAGAAAGTCCTTGGTCATTTCTCTTTCATTTTATTACCAAGGTGTATATGTAATTTTATGATTTGTCTGGTTAACCTCTTGCCTAGAATTCCAGAGCAATCACTTTCATTCCTTATCGACTCTTTAAAATTAAAACAATCATCCGAGCACTTGTCCTTTCAGGCTCATTAAACCTCGAAAGCGATAGAGTCACCTTTCATCTTTTTCTCGACTCTTAAAATATGAAAAGGAACAGTTTTGCTTCAATGTTGTAAAATTAACTGCCCACAAAAAATTCCTGGCCAAAGTTAGCATTCCTTTCAAGGTTGCTTCCAATGATAACGTTTCCAGAGTCTACTATTCAAGGTCTCCCTTCGGATGGGAACCCTGGTCCATTTCCTTCTTTTGGAAATGCTAGTACTCCTTATATGGCGATGTTGTCCCTGCCTAGGTTAACCATTGGTTTACCAGTTTGGTTGTTTTCAACCTCGGTGGTCCCAAGCATCTTGACTCCTGTCTCACCATCTCCTTCATTTGAATCACATCAAGATGATTCTAGGGTTGACCCTTTGCCTTCTTCCCCTATTTCTTCACCCTCCTCTTCTACTTCGCATGGTGAAAGTTCCAAATCCAGTAACTGGGAGGCTAAGAAGAAGAAGTGGAAGACAAAGAAGAAGAATTTAGATAAGAAAGAGGCCACCCATGTAACTATCTCTCTAATCTCTGATAGAAAAACCTTATGATCCTCCACAAAAGGTCAAATTTCCTTGTAAGCTATGCAAGGGTGACCATTTCCTCTTAGACTACCCTAGCATTTCAAAAATCTTGGAGGTATGGTCTCAGACTTCAGATCGCCCATCCTCATCGACCTCTAGAGATCATGTCGATGCCATGGTCGTGGCCAATGATGGTAAGAGGAAAGGAAAGATTAGATTTCCCTGTAGGTTATGTGAAGGTGAACATCCTCTTCACCTTTGTCCTCTTATGGATAAAGCATCCACAGTTTTGGAAAAACTTATGGCTTCATCCCCCCAACTCCAAGTTGGCTATCAAAAACCTTCTTCTGACCCTCCTCTAGTTACTGTAGAGATTGACTTAGATCCATCTCTTTCTCATCCTGCTCCCCCTGAGCCTGACTATGTTATGTCTATTCCCAACCAACCATTGGTCGAAGAAAGTGTCAGCTTGGTTTCACCACCAGTTGTTCACTCTGTTTTGGAAGATCATAATGATCATACTGCTCATGTTCTTCTCGTCTTGTTAGATTTTCCTAAATCACAAAGTGACCCTCCTCTCCCAGCTGATCGAGAGAATCCTTCTTTGATTCCTGAAGAGTATGGGGGAAATCATATGATTCCTCCACTTGACTGCTTTCCACCTCCTGTCTCATGTGCCTTTCTAGATCACAGTACACGCCTATAATATGGCAGTACTTGGCGCTCTACTTGATGAAGGAGCATCCGTTAGCATCATGTCTTCTACTACATGGCAAGCTCTGGGTTCCCCATGGCTTGTGCCTATCACGCAAAATCTGTTGGCTTTTGACGAAGGAACCAGTCAACCCTTAGGGATCCTTCTAATGTTCCCTATTAATTTTGGAAGTAAAACCATTTATATCAATGTGATGGTCATCCAAGGTGCGTTGGATTTCAATCTTCTCCTTGGCTACGACTATATTTATGTCATGGGAGCTCTTGTTTCTTCTCTTTTTCATCTGGTTTGTTTTCCACATGATGGAAGAATTGTGACTATTGATCAATTTTCATTCTTTGGTCACCAGATACCTCCTTTGCCACCATCATCCCCTATCGGCTCTTATTTGCCAGTGGTACCTTCCCCGCCACAGGTCAATTATCTGGCTACCCGTTCCATCTCTGCATCTATTGATGATCACATAGATGGTCTCGTACACCATGTACTAGGGGAATTGGAGCCTAATTTGTCATTGGTACCCAATGGCCTATATTCCTCGGAGTGTGTTCCTTCTGTCTAGTGAAGATCTCTTGGGAGCCCTGTTTTCATATGATCCATGAACAATTTCACTAAGGATAGTTCTTTTCTTGTGTTAGCCTCATTAGCAAATGAAACAAGGGTTCCAAGGATAGTTCTGATCTTGTGTCAACCTCATTTAAAAATGAAGCAAATGTCTTGAGGATAGTTCTTTCACTGTCTCAACCTTGGTAAAATATGAAACACCTCCCTTTTCCCAATCGAGTCATTGATTAAGATCTCGTAAAATCCCAATCGAGTCTTTCCTGAATCTCAAGAGTGAACCTTCATTACATCCACCTCGTTGAATGCAATGAAGCTTGGGGGACATGTACCTCAATTGGATCATTATGTTGGGTGCATCCAAACCTTATTCAAGCATAATTTTTCATTTCAGGCTTGTGTAAAAATGAACCCATGCACTGATGTACTTGTTTTGGTTTGGTGTGTAAAGCAATTTCTCACTTATTCTGTCTTTTGTCTTTTATGCAGGTGATAAATATGTTGACTGATGCAAATTATAATTATGTATTAGACAAATATTTGCACAATTATAATCATAAATAAGCATTTAGACATAATAAGTAGATACATTGAAACATATATAGATCTATATCATGTGTTGTGCACCATGGCACTCAAATATATATATATATATTATAATATATATATATATATATATATATATATGATATATATATATATATATATCTATATATATATGTCCAAAATTATGTGTGTTCAGTTACATCATGAGACACATGTCTCTCAAAACTCTATAGAAAAGAAGCCTAGGACTCTACCAGCGAAACCAAATATTCTAGGTTAGATCCCTCGTGGAGTCACCAACTTGTGATGCAAGTAAGTTCCCTTTGTAGACAGAGACAAGCCCTCTAGCCATAGAGTGGGTCTAGTCATATCAAGACAAAGAAAATAGCTAATTCCTTAAATAGTTCTCATTGAAGAGGCCTACCTTAAACTAGTGTTCAATGAAGTCTTCGTCACGTCGCTTTAGCTATTGCTTTCTTCTCCTTAATGAATGATGCACTTGAAACAACATAAGAAAATGACAAAACACATAATAGAGCACAACATCGAACTATCTACTTATATTGTCAAGGAACCGTAAGATGTCAACATACATTTCATACATGATATAGGAAATAACCATTGATTGTATTAATATGAATGAAAATAAAGCTTACAACCATGCCTTGACGTCGCAAGCTTCCTTGAAGTGTTCGATTAGTATGTATCCATAAGAATTCACTCTCGAAGGTCTTTGAGGAAGGCTGATGTCTCTCTCTCTCACCCAAAAGCACATGTATGAAACTAAGGCAATCGCAACAAGGCTTCCTTCTTACAAAACCATTTTACACTCTCAATCCACAACATGAAAGGTAATCCAAGATTTAGGCTATTAGTCCAACAAGCTAAGAAATAGCACACCAAAACCTCAACTAGTACTCTAAGAACTCTGAACTAGCTGATCATAGACATGGAGGATGATTTTATAAGAAAATGAGCCTCCATAAATGATGGGAGAGGAAGCTTATCTTCAAGGGAGGTTACTAAAAAGGTGTAACCACCATCTCATATGGGGAGGGGAACTTCCTTGACCCAAAAACCAGCTCCAGAACCACCTAGAAGTATTCTGTTTAAACTAATTCTCCATATCTGGGTCATCGCAGGTCAAACACTGAGACTCAGAGATGACGTCACAAGGTGTTAGTGCATTCTGGGCTATCGTCATAGGCAAGATACTGATGACCTGCGATGATCCCTAAAATCTGACCATCACGAAGAACATATGTACTCTTCCAATGTTGTCGTGAGGTTGTCGTTCACTTGGAGCCATCATTGTAGACAGGATACCGATGTCATGCGACGATCATGAAACATAGGTAAAAAGGGTCAACTTCAGGATTAATGAGCATGGTTAATCTTCTTTAGTGATATGGAAGATGTGGACACATATTTCAATGTGTGACACAGAGAAGATGCCACTCAGGGGCTGACTCGACCTAGGATCAGGGGATGTGAGGTTGGTGGCAAAATAGTATGTAACAATCCACCATCATTCTCAAGCCTCTACCATTCAGTTTTCTTGTTGTCCTAAAAAACTATAAGATGATTTGTTTTTCCATAACTTGAAAACCATGAATCCATTTTGCAAGTTGTTCTAGGCTGAGATGCATATGGATGGTAGTAACATGCCCAATCAATTTCAACAAATTCTAGTGCACGGTATCCAAGAAATTGGCCTCCATCACCTTCATCCATTTTTTCATTTTCTCAAGATCTGTGCATCCATTCACCAAAAATGTTCTATGGGGAGGTGCATAAGGATGATGGCAACACGCTCAGAAAGCTTCAATTCAATCCAGTCCACCATTTGGGAGATATGGACAAAACACGTCATTGCCCTATAAACCTATAGGATACAGAACAACACCTACAAGATTGGCAGTGAGCAGTTTTAAAGGAGATCTAGAGGTCAAATAAGCTCCTCCAGAGCTTAGTAGTAGCATCAGGATCATCAACATCACCATCCAATACTTGCACGTCAACATCAAATTAACAACAACATGCATGCCTCTCCAACAACCAGTAGGTAGTTAGAAATTTGTTGTCAATGCATGAGAGATGAGGTTTTATAAGTTAAGGATGGGTTAGCATTCTCAGTCACCTTCAACTAGTTGATTGAAACTCACTCCTTCACTAATACAATGTTCAAAAGTCAAAAGGGTGATGATTTCAAAGAATGAGGACAACAACTAAAAGAATAAATTTTTACAAATGCCAAGTTACCACAGCACTCCAAACCCTCCATCCACTTCAAATTCACTATCTATTCATCATTCATCCATCCAATTTCATTCTTGAAAAAAAAATAGACAAGAGCATCCTCTCCATTTGCACACATATGTTTTTGGGCTTGTCCTTGTAGAACTTGTAGCCAATATTCTTAATACACTGGAGAGAGGCCACCAGGGCCATGGAGGAGGCACAATGAGGACACTAAGTTGTGAGAGGATGAGCAACCCTTTCATCAGGAGGTATATGGGTCTCTAAATTAGACATAAATTAAGGCCCATGCCTCTAAATCAAATAATAACTTAAGGCCTATGACCATCCTTCACCACATTAAACCTCTCTTTTTGCGTTAGGTAATTTATTTTTAACTTTATATATTCATTAGGAAGGTTTATGAATGATTGGATATTTGTGCCTAATATTAGTTCTTTTTATGGAATATTATGAGAATATTTGGAAGATGATGAAGAGTTGGAGGAGGAGATCATCTAGGGACTCGCTCCCTACTACTGGAGGAGCAATAATAAACAATAAGTCAACAAGTTATTATCGAATTATGGCACAAATGGTGGAACTCCAATGATTGAGCAAATCTAGGAATGTGTTCCACTAATAAAGGGAGCAGATCCACCAATCAAAGGGACTAGATCCATTAATCAAGGGATTTTGGTGGGGAAAACATCATCCACTCATGGGGAATGATTCCTAATCATTTTGTATAAGTAAGAAGTCCAATTTGCCTCTAAGGGTACTTTTTCAAGATCTTCGCACTTATACATTTTCATTAGTGTTATGATGTAGAGAGCTTGTAGTTTTGTAGCTCCATTGTATTTTCTTGCAGAGATGTAATTCTTTTGATGAAAATATTGAAGATTGGTGTCATGTTTAGCTTCTAGATCTTGTTCTCCTCCATAGTTCTTTGAGCTTCATTGGGCTTGGTCATCAAAAGAACCTCTGAGCCCTTTTTGTATCATTATCTTTCCTTCTTTTTATTGCTTATTCACATGCATATCTAGTTCTTACGTATTCCTATTTCTAGATTTAGCTTTTGGTTGTAGAATTGTTTTAATGGTTAAGTTATAAAAATAGAGATTGAGTTGTCAATGCAGTTAGGATAGGACTTGATTCATAAAAGAGGAAAGAATGTAATGACAGAGAGCTTAGATGATCGAGAATAGAGTGAGTAAGCAAGAGGTGTGATAGAGATAGGGTTTGAGATTGAAAAAGAGATCAGACAAACTGTTGTAATCGAGACGAGAGGGCCAAGACTCTGTAATTTCCATTTTGTTGAATAAATTATTGATTGAAGTTTGGTGTGGACACACTATTCTGGTGCAATAATTCATTTGTCTCTATGTATCAGCATTCTACAGCTTAATCAGGTGTTTTTCTCTATTTATGTTTTTTATTGGTAAAATCACAATCGATTAACATTAAGAGTTAACAATGATATTTAGTGCCAAACCCTTGGTTAATGTCTTTCCTTAGTTTCCCTGTCGATTAGCGTTAATATTTAACACTGAGATTTAGCCCCAAACCCTTGGATAAACATCTTTTCCTTAAGTTCTATATTGAGCACGTGGGTGATTTTCCAAGGATGGTAAGTGGTATATCACGTTCCCTAAAGGTGGGAAGTAGCATTCAAAAGTTTCATGCAATTACCCTTAGTGGGCAACACGTAGCATAAGAAAACAAGTTTTCTTGCGTGCTTTCATAGTATTAATGGTCACGCCAGCTTTCACGCGAGATTGTGAGCCAGTGGTTCCATTAGATGGGTCACATCAACTGTGGAGATTGGCCTTGCTAGTTGGCAAATAGGTTGCGCGATAGCTGTTGGATCAGATGGGTCAGATCTAACACTTATCACATCAGAAGTTGCACACAATTTAATCTAGATATCAGACGTGATGTTTTATGGACTTTGATTTAATCCAATTGAATTCTAGATCATTGATAGCCATTCATTATGGAAGAACAAGATCCGATGGTAATCACGTCAAAAGATGCACGTGATTTAATCTACATTTCGAACATGATAAATTTTTTAATAGGATTAAATTTATTTGGGATCTGGTCATAACGTTAAAGAGTTGAGAAATGTGATATCTGTTGGATCAGGCGAAGTGAGATCAACGATGAGGATTGAAGCGCTTGATAAAGTCAGATAAGTGAGACCCTCAGCATGAAAATCCACATATAGAGTCTGTTTATGCACGCTAATTGGTTACAAAGCTAAACCATAGTCGAATTACAGCTTACCAACTCATTTTTGTTAAGACAAAACAACAAAAATAAAAACAAACTTATTTTATTCATTTACATGCATAGCAGTAGAAGATTTGATGGTTTGAATCTACATGCTTAGGACAGTAGGATTGCATACATGTTAACTTAGCATTCTTTAGGAACAAAACCTCATAGGAGTTAGTTAGAAAATGGTGTGTTTTAGCATTTGATTTCATTCTCTTTCCTTGTACTTTCTCTCTTGCAATTGGTTAAGCTTCCATTTCAAGCATTTCATCTTATGCAATTAGTTTAGGATTTGACTTTATTACATGCACTCCATTGCATCATGATAGCAAAGGAAGGACACATTGTATGCTGCACATATAGTATCAATACCTCTTAAGTTTGTACGAACCCCAGGTTGATATTTAAGGTTGGTAGCCTTGGGAGTTGCAGCATTATTATTGCAATACCAAGGCTCATCACTCCATCCTTCCTAATTTTCGTGGATTAAGGAATGAGGATTCTAAAACATTCTCTTTGAATTTGAAGTCTTTTGTAGATCCTATGACTACCTGCTTGATACTCAAAATTTGCAATTGATTCGAGCACTCTTAAAGATGCAACATTAAAATGGTTTATGGGCTTAGGAGTACATTCTATAAGAACATGGGAACAAGTGAAAGCTCCATTCTTGGAGAAATACATAGATTATTACATGCCCAATAATATTAAAGATGAAGTCTCTAAAATGATGCAAAAATAAGATGAAAATATTGAATATTTCATTGAAATATTTTCTTATAATGTTAAAAGGGCTCAAATGCATAATCTAGATGAAGGAACTTTGAAAGCTTTCTTACTAAAATCTATCAGAGATGAGTGGATTTATCTTTTGCATTTTATGGGTAAAGGAGATATTCCTCAGTTATCATTTGGAGATGTTTGTGAATTATGCATACACATTTCAAGAGGTAAAGCAAGAACTGGGAAAAATTCAAGAGATCCTCTTATGTCTAAGATTAATAAATCTACAACTTGGATAGTAAGTAGGGCTAAAATAGACAATTTTCTTAACAACTTTAAAACATATATTCTGGGGAGTCTTAGTGAACAAATAGGAACCCTTAAATTACAAAACAAGAAAAAGGATGAAAATGTTGCATTATTTATCTTTTGTATGAAATGTAGAAAGAAGCACGTCTTAAACAAATTCCCTCTTGACTTCAAAAGTGTCAAAACCTATGTTATAAGTTCATAAAATCGTGATACAAAGGAGTTTCCTTTTATACTAGTTCTTAAAGTTGTCTATCAATATGAAGTAATACAAAATGAAGTAGAACCACTCTGTTTTATTGCTAAGAGGCCATGGTAAAATTCATAATTAAATATGATTTAGGGTTTCAACGCTCAAGCATATACACAAGCATCACAAAGTAATTGGACTACACCCATGCCTTGGCAACCTTGGCTTCAAACTTCGGCGCAAGGATGGGAAGGTCCTTTTGGAAAGTATCTTGAATATCATGAATTTCAACAACCTTATCTTATTTTTCCACCACAATATTTTGCTCAACCTGTTCAACCATCTCAACCTCAAAATTCAAATTCACAACTTTCATTACCATTTCCACAAAGACCAAATGAACTGCCTAGCTAGCCACTTCCAAATGCAAATAATAATAAAAGTTCACATCCTATTTATAATATGGAAAGACAAAAATTCACATGATACTCCTTTAGATATAAACAATATTCAACTTAAATCTAGTAGAGTATCGTAAAAGAAGTCACCGTCTATTGTTATCTAGGAATCTGAAAAAGAAAACATCTCTGAGAAAGAGACATCTTCTCATGAAGAGGAAAATTATGAAAAAAAACCACTCTTTCACATCCCAATGATGTTCCAATAAAATCAACTCCCATCATAGAAGAACCCTCAATTTCTGTTCAAGCACCACCTTTTCATGAAACATTGAAAATTGATGGAAGGGGTAGAAAATAGATTGTGCTACCTGATTATAATATAAGTGAACTGAAGAATGTTTTCATAAAAATTCCCTTGTTACAAGCTATCAAAGAAATACCAATATTTTCAAAGAAAATTAGGGAGTTAAGTATTGAAAAACTCGGAAGAAAAAAAAAAAGTATACAAAATTCAGTTAGTAGAATTTTTTTAGATATCATGATGGAAAGAACAACAATTCATAAATATCTTGATCTAGGAAGTCTCATTGTGAAAACACACATCGATGATATTTAAATTCCAAACACATTGATTAATTTAGGAGCAACCATAAACATCATAAGTAAATAAATTATGAATCAATTGAATTTCCTAATCTTCAATATACACCTACATTATTACGTAGATAGATAGGTTATCACACTTGATGGTGTGTTAGAAAATATATTTTTATGCTTAGATTATTGGGAATATCCTATTGACCTTATGATCTTGACACCAAACAATAATTTATGAGGACACCCATTGATTCTAGGAAGAACATGGTTAGATACAACTGATGCTTTTATAATTTGTAGATCTAGTGGTATGTTTATCTCTGGTGGAAGTTCAACAAAGAAATTCACACTATATCCTCCCACAATAACAACAATAGAGGTAGAAAGTGAAGAACGTATACCCATATATGACAAATATTTTCTACTTCACAAATAGATGAAGAAAATCAAATTTTAAATCTAATGGCAAGGAATGAATCTTCTTCATATTATGAATCTAGTCAGAGTTTTCAAGAACAATGTAATATTGAATATCTATCATATTGTCAGCTTTACATTCTATGGAAAAAATTGGCAATTCTTTAATAAAAAATATTCCAGGGAAAACCTTAAATGTTAACGATAATCTCGAAGTATCTCAAAAGGAAGAATTCATGGTAATACACTGATATGAAAGGAAGAACATTCCTCTTCTTATGCATGGGAATACACTAATATGAAAGGAATTGATCATAACACTTGCATACATCATATCTATTTGAAGAAAATGGCAAACCAATTTGACAACCCTAGAGAAGAATGAATCCAAATCTAATGGAAAATGTTAAAGAGGAATTACAAAAATTGTTAAATGTAAATTTCATTTATCCAACATCAGATTGCCAATGCGTTTCACCATTGGTAATTGTTTCTAAAAAGAATGGGAAATGGAGACTATGCATTGATTATAGGGAATTGAATAAAGCTACTTTCAAAGATCATTATCCACTTCCTTTTATAGATCAAGTTTCAGATACATTGGCAGGAAAATATATTTTTCATTCTTGGATGGTTTTAGTGGATATAAATAGATCCAAGTATCTCTAGAATATCAATATAAAACCACTTTTACCTGTCTATTTGGAACATATGCTTACTGAGTATTGCCTTTTTGGTTATGTAATGCACCTTCAACATTCGAAAGGGCAGTTTCAGGAATTTTCTCTGATCTAATTCATGATTGTGTAGAAGTATACATGGATTTTACTATCTATGGAAATTATTTTGATGAAGCTCTTAAAAATTTGGAAGAAGTTCTCATTAGATGTAAAGAATGAAATCTATCATTAAGTCATGAATTTTTTTCATGATATTTACTGAGGGAATAATTTTAGGACACCATATTTCAAGAAAATGGAATTAGAGTGGATACATCTAAAGTGGATTTTATTTCTAAATTATTAGTTCCAACCTGTCAAAGAGATGTTAGAAGTTTTCTTGGTTTTACTAGTTATTATAGAAGATACATAGAAAAATTTACAAAAATAGCCTCTCCACCTTTCAAATTTCTTAGAAAAGATAGTGAATTCACCTGAAACTTTGACTATCAAAAAACATTTGAAACATTGAAAGGAAATATCATTGAAGCACCTATTTTAAGAGGATGAAATTGGAAACTAACTTTTCACATTTTAATTAATTCCTTAGATACAAATTTAGGAGCTATAATAGGATACAAGATTTAACTCCTTATGCCATTTACTACATGATTAAAAATTTTACTCTTGTGAGGTAAATTACACTATAAGAGAAAAGGAGTTTTTAGGTCTTGTACATGCCATTGATAAATTCAAGAATTACATCGTTGGTTATGAAACCTTCATACACACAAATCATTTTTCAATTAGATATAATGAATAAACCAATTACTAATGGCAGCATTACAAGATGGTTATTATTATTACAAGAATTCAATATTACTATTTTGGATAGACCTAGAAAATAAAGCATAGTTGTTTACCTTCTATCGAGAATCCAAAATGATAATAATGATGTTCCTATATTAGATAATTTTTCTGATGAATATCTTTTTCTAGTATCTATTAAATCTCCTTGGTTGGTAGATATTGCTAATTATTTGGCTACAGGGAAGTTACAATCATACTTGTCTCCTCAAAATAAAAATAAGGTTATCCAAACTAGTGCAAACTATTCGTGGATAATTGAGAAATTGTACAAGACAAGACCTATTCTAATCATTCAAAGATGTCTTAGAGAAGATAAAGTACTAGAAATATTGAATGCTTGTGATGGTGAACCTTGTGGAGGACATTTCGCAGATAAAAGAACTTCTTATAAAATCCTTCTCATAGGATATTATTGACCTTCTCTTTTTATGGATGCCAAGGAATATGTTAAGAGACGTGACAGTTGTCAGAGAATGGGAAAACTTGTTTTCTCAGATGAAATGTCCTTACAACCTCAGGTACTTATTGAACCTTTTGAAAAATGGACTCTAGATTTTGTTGGTCCAATCAATTCACCATCAAGACAAAAATTATATTTGTTTGTATAGATTATGTCACAAAATCGGTAGAAGTTAAAGCACTTTCTTCTACTACTGGAAATGTTGTAGTTTCATTTCTTTTTAAAGATATTTTCACTCTTTTTGGTGTTCCAAGGGAAATTTTGATAGATCAAGTTACTCAATTCACATCCAAGATGGTACAAAAGATAATGGAGGAATGCAAAATCAAACATAGAATGTCAACTACAAATCATCCACAAGCCAATGTGTAAGTTGAATATACCAACAAAGAAATTGAACCAATTCTTACGAAAATTGTTCATTTTCATATAAGGGATTGCGGAGAAAAGCTTCTGGAAGTTTTGTGGGCATATCATACCACATGGAGAAATAGAACTTGACACACTTCTTATGAACTTGTTTATGGAAAATAAGTCCTATGTCCTATAGAGTTCTAGATAAAGAATTTTAAAACAATAGCCAAATTGGGTCTTGATTTATTAGAAGCCCAAAGACAATGAATGGAGAAATCAAATGAGCTTGATGAAATGCGATAAGATGAAATTCAAAGAACCAATACAGTCCAATAGCAAAGATCTAGGTCGCATGATAATTTTATCAAAGAAAGAAAATTTTAACCTAGTGATTGGGCATTTATTTTTTATTCAAAATTTAAAGATTGGCAAGGAAACATTCAAACCCACTTGCTTGTTCCATATGATGTTGAAAATGACATTGATAATGGAGCATTTAGAATCAGAACTATTGATGAAGAGAAGGTGACCTTCCCTGCAAATGGTCATAGATTATGAATATATCATAAACCATTAACAATGGAGGAACTCATAAGAAATATGTAAGATAATCTTGTGTTAGGTCCCTAGTGTATTGACTTATTATTAATGTCATTGTATCACTTATTGTTATTATTTTTCCCTTGCTATCCCAATATTCTTATTATTGTGCCCCATACAAGCCAATTATTGTTATTGTTGTGCCCTTATATTATTATTCTTATGTTGGCTCTGATTATAAAGTGACCCCTTAAACTCCTATATATAGAAAGGATCTCTTGTCATTTGTATTGTCGAAAAATTGTTCGTTTTTGTAATTTGAAAGAGGTTTCCCCCTTAGAGAGGCTACTGTTGAATTCATTGATCTATCTCATTCTTCTATTTTGTGAGCTAGCTGCATAACAATTGGTATCAGAGCTTTGGATTCTAGGGTTTCACCGCTTCAAATAGGCCATCGTGGAATTTTCACTATCACTTTTTTTCTATGAAACATGAGAAGAGAAAAATAAAACCATTTGATATGAAATCGTGATGATCCTTGGGACCAAATTTCAGATATTTTCTTGCTATACGAACAGAGATATGAACTGACAAAATTAGGGTTTTTGTAGGCTCACGAATTCGATGTCAAACAGATCATCTTGGGAAAATAGTTATAACATTTCCTTTGAGAATCACATTGAAATTTCATAAAGAGTTATATAAATAGGACGTACTACAGTTTTTGGTGTACTTCTTTCAGGTATGAAGGTCAAAATAGTGAGATGTGACACTTCGTACAAGTTCTCTCTACTGAACCCATCTATAATCAGGTCAATGTGGGAGATTTGACACAACTCTTTCTTTGAGAATCAAACCTGAATCAGACTTGTGCGGTTGGAAGTAAATCAAATATATTTATTAGAAGATGAAATTTCAGACCTTGGAGATTTGAAACTACAAATTCAATATCGAGCTTCTACAAAGAGAAAAAATGTGTGTAGTCTTTTTTAAAAAAATGCATAAGTTTGGTTTGAATTTTTTTTTTGAAGTGATTCAAATGGCACAGTGAAGCATATTTATCATTAATTGATGCCCCAAAGAAATAAAATGGAAGAACCTAGTAAGAAACCTGAAATCTCTAGCATGACTCAAGAAGAAGAGGAAGAAATGTAGCATGATATATCACAATTACGAGACCAAGTGCCACAAGTTTCACTCTCAAAAAATGTAACAGAAGCTAAGATGGATGGTTTAGAGAAAGACATGGAAGCTAAGATGAATGGCATGGAAGTTAAGATGGATGGTGTGGAAGCTAAGATGGATTATTTAGATGTAAACATTGAATACTTGAAGAAAGACATGGAAGGTGAAAAGGAGGTTTGACAAAATTGCTACAAGAAATTCTTCCTAATGGTAAAAAGGTAGTAGAGGAAATTCATGATGAGAAAAAACTGAAATTTTAGTCACGATTTCATTGACTCTAACATTGGATTGAAGACCCACCATGTTTCAAAGATTGATATGAGGAAGTTTGATGGCAAGAATCCCGTAACATCGATACTACAGATGGAGCAATATTTCAATCTCCATAATGTGAAAAGCAAATAAAAGGTATGCATTACGACTTTATATTTGGAACCCAATAATGTTTTATGGTATCAATGGATTTTCTCTCATAAAAATATTGTCACTTGGGCAATGTTACGGAAGAAATGATAGCACATTATGAGGATACAAAAGCAACACATTTTTTAGCCAATTGACAAGTTTCAGACAAAGGGGTTCAATGGTGGAGCACATTGAGGACTTCCAAGAATTGAATATAAGGGTAAAATATATTCGAAAGGAGCATAGGGTTGATGTGTTCATAGGGACTTTAGAGGAAAATATCCAACATGAAGTTCGTCTTTGGGTTCCTGATTCATTGGAGAAGGAATTCATGTTGGAAAGAAAAATTGAAAGAAAAATTATGTCAACAAGGAAGCCTACCAGTCAAAACTACAAAAATGGAAGTGTTGTTTCCCCTAGCCTTCCATAACCTACAAGGTTTACACCACAAAAATTAGAAGAAAAAAGAGGAAAAGGGCTTTGTTACAGTTGTGATAGAAAATACACTAAAGGCCATAAGTGTGTTGAGAATAAATTATTTTAGATAGATCGTGAAGAGGAAGAAGAAAAGGAAAAAGAAACATCAAAATAAGAGGGTACACACCAAGAACAAACCCTAGAGAAAGTAGAAATGAATCCGATCATATCTTGTAATGCATTGGCCTAAATTACCACTCCTCAAATTATCAGGATAGAAGGATATATCAAGAAGAAAATGGTAATAGTGTTGATTGATTGCAAATGGAGGAACCATAAATTTCTCTTGAAAGTTCCATAATATCGAGTTATCCATGAGTTGATATGTGTTGAATAGTCCAATGCTTTCCATTCCAATAGGTGGTGTTGATGTTGTACTAGGAGTCCAATGGCTAAAATCTTGGGTATGACAGTTTTTAATTTTCAAGAATTTTTCTTGATTTCTTTCAGAAGGAAAGGAAGTTCAATTAAGGGTTATCGCAAGGAAATCGAGAAAGATAATCATCTTTAACATCATGAAAAAGCTTCTAACGAAAGAAAAATGTGGTGTAGTCGCACAATAATGTTAGCTAGAGGATCCCACATCGAAATCACCTATTTCTCCATGTCGCCAAAAATGTCTTGCACAATCATTCTAAGGTATTTGAGACTCCCAAAGGCCTCCCACCTATTTTTGATCATGATCATGCTACTCATTTGATTCTAGGAATTTTTCCTCCAAACATCAGGCCTTACATATATCCCTATGACGAAAATAGTGAAATTGAACATATGGTTGCAGAAATGCTAGAGGCTGGTATAATTCAACCTAGTCAAAGGTCTTTCTTTGCTCTAGTGGTATTGGTTCACAAGGCAGATGGATCATGGTGCATGTGTCTGGATTGTAGGAATCTCAACAAGATCACTATTAAAGATAAATTTACCATTCCTGTCATTGATGAGCTTATAAATGAATTAGCTGGAGAAATTTACTTCACCAACTTTGACCTTCATTCAGGATATCATCAAATCATAATGAAGACTGAAGACATTCCAAAAAAATATTTTAGAACTCATGAGGGTCAATATGAATTTTTGGTCATTCCTTTTGGCTGATCCGGATTTAAACAGGAACGCAATAGATTACAGAGACAACCATAAATACAGAGATGCGATAACCATAAATAAAGAGATGCAGCGGAAATAATACTTCTTTTCATTAATGGAAAATACTGAAATATGCTTACAACCAGAAATGGAAATAAACCAGCTAGGACGATGGTAGCTTATCTCTGGGAAGAGATGTGCGGCTACATGTCCCTGAACTGTTCCAAACTTGTGTTACAATGAGGCTCGAAGGCCTATTTATTATTGAGAAACAATGGAAAACCCTTCACATTCCAAAACCGACCCTTAGA
>APFE031288212.1:382679-394893 GCA_000404065.3 Pinus taeda | reverse complement strand
AAAAATAGTAAGTTGTGCTATAATTAAGGAAACTGAAAATGCTGAAAGAGACAATGATGGGGGTCCAGATGGACTTGGTAGGTGGCCACCAATATCCACCTGGATCATTGGCCTTACCAATGCACCTTCTACATTTCTAGGTTTGATGAATTCCATTTTCAAACCCTTCCTTGGAAAATTTATGTTGGTACTTTTTGATGATATACTAATCTACAACAAGTCATGGAAGGATCATGTTCAACATGTTCATAGAGTGCTCAAAATATTGGAGGAGAAACAATTATATGCAACAACCTCCAAATATTTTTTTGGAGTACAAGAGGTGGAATATTTGGGTCATATTCTATCTCATGAATGTGTTAAGGTAGACCCTAGAAAAAATTAAAACCATTAAGGAATTGAAAATCCCCACATGCATAAATCATTTGAGAGGATTTCTCAGGTTGATAGGTTATTATCACAAGTTCTTAAGGAATTATGGAAGAATAGAAACACCTCTAACAACATTACTGAAGAAATATGTATTTTCTTGGACTCTAGAAGCAATGAAAGCCTTTGCACATCTTAAAGAGGTAATGTGCAAAGCACCAACCTTAGCTACACCAAACTTTAGAAAAATCGTTATTATGGAATGTGACACCTTAATAAATGGAATTGGTATTGTTTTAATGAAGGAAGAAAGATCAATTTCTTTTGAAAGTCGTCCAATCAAAGGAAAGTATCTACACAAATCTATTTATGAGGAGGAAATGTTGGAAATACTACTTGCACTTAAGAAATGAAGACCTTACCTAATGGGAAGACACTTCAAGGTAAAAACGGATCATGATAGCCTTAAACACTTTTTAGAACAAATATTTTCTTCAGAAGATCATCAAAAATGCATCACAAAGATGTCAAGTTATAATTTTGAAATCTACAAGAAAGGGAAGAAAAATATTTTTGAAGATGGACTCTCAAGAAAGGATGAGGATGTGGAACCACTGTTTTGTTCCATTTCTATTATCTAACTAGATTGGACGAACAAAGCAAGGGATGAATGAAATAATGATGAGGAAGTGATGGAAGTCATTCAAAAGTTGCAGCAAGGTCCCAATACATCTGATACATTTAGTTGGAAAAATGATTCATTATAGTACAAAGCTCGCTTAAACCTGTGTAAGAATTCCCACCTCAAACAAAGGATTCTTTTGGAATTCTACACCTATCCCTTAAGGGGACATTTAGGAGTTTTAGAAACATAGTACATGGTCAGGAACAAACTTTTTGGGATGGTCTTAAATCTGATATTCAAAAGTTTGTGGTGGAATAACTCATTTGCCAACAAAATAAAGTTGATAGTAGGAGGCTTCAATGGATTTTATCACAGGTTTACCCAAGTTTGGAGAAAAGCATGTCATCATGGTGGTAGTTGATAGACTTACTAGGTGTGCACATTTTTGTGCATTATCTCATCCATTTAAAGCAAGTACACTTGCTAATTCATTTACGGAAACAACTCAAAAGCTACACGGGAACCCAAAGATTATTGTAAGTGACATAGATCCTATTTTCACTAGAAATTTTGGACAAATTTTTTTTTCTTGCCTAGGTATTCAGTTAGCAAATAGTTGATCTTATCATCCTCAATCCAATGGGAAAATTTAGATGGTGAAGAAATGTTTGGAGGGATATCTTTGTCGCTTTGTATCTGATAAATACACCTAATGGGTCAAATGGTTACCTCTAGCAGAATGGTGTTATAACACTTCCTTACATACTACAACAAAAATGACCCTATTTATGGCACTTTATGGATATCATCTAATGCCCATCACATCATATTTAAGAGAAATTTATAAGTTCAAGCAATGAAAGATCCCACCGAACATCACCAAAAAGTTTTCCAACTCTTAAAGGATAACCTAACTTTGGCACAGAATAGAATGAAAGAACAAGCAGATCAACATCACAATGAAAGAAGCTTGGTTGCAGGTGACTAGTTATTTCTACAATTACAACCATACAAACAAATGTCCCTCAAGCAATCTAAGAAGGATAATAAATTATCAACAGAGTATTAGGGTTCGTACAAGGTGTTGCAAAGGATTGGTACTATGGCATACAAATTGAAACTTCCTAGATCTTTCCAATTGCACCCAGATTTCCATGTTTCATGCTTAAAGAAGGTTAGAGGTGACAAGCTCCCAATTCAAACAATATTGCTAGAACTGGACCAGGAAGGAAAAATCATATTGTAATATGAAGCAATCATTGAAACAAGAACCCAAAAGCTACAAAAGCAATCAATTTCAGAGTATCTCATCAAGTGGAAGAACTTACCCACTAACGATTCCACAGGGGAGGATGAGAATTTTATACAGAAGCATCCATAACTATTCAAGCATTGAGGACAACACTTTTTTGATGTAGAGGGGCATGTTACATCCTTATAATACTAGTGTATTCCCTTATTATTATGTCATTGTGCCCCTTATTTTTATTGTTTTTCCTATGTTGTCCCCATATTGTTATTATTGTGACCCATAGAGGCCCACTATTGTTATTGGTGTTCACTTAAATTATTATTATTATGCCGGCTCTGATTATATTGTGACCCCTTAGACTCCTATATATAGAAATGAGATCTTGTCATTTGTATCATCAAAGATTTTTACATTTATGTAATGTAAAGGAGGTTTCCCCCTCGAAGAGGCTACTTTTGTGGTCGTTGATCTATCCCATTCTTCTATTTTGTGAATTGTTTGCATAACATCATGATTTGCAGTTGGTCAAGGAAGACTCTTCTTCCCCTCCAACTTATTCTTTTAATTTCTTTTTCAGTAATATATATATATATATATATATATGTATATGTATATGTATATGTATATGTATATGTATATGTATATGTATGTATGATTTATTTTATTTGTTTAATTTATTTGTATATGTATATGTATTGTTATGTTATATGTATGTATATGTATATGTATGTATATGTATATATAGATAATAAAATTGTATAAAAATGAGAACCAACATTGTTGGCATGTACATATAGAAAATCCAATTTGAAAACCAACATATTTTGGAATCTCAAATTTTTGTTTCCCTATTCTAATCCCATTTTATTTTTATTCCTCTCCTTATCCTTTGAAATAATGTAGCTACAAAATTGTCAACAATCTACAACTCTAATAGAATTCTCCAGCTAAATTGGAAGATTGTGACTAGAGCAAATGGAACTGATGATAAAAGAAAAATCCAATAAAGATTGCAACTGAAGCAACTACACAACCTACAAAAGAAAAATAAAAAGGAATAAGATAAAGGATAAAATATATGTAAATATTAAGTTATATAATAAAGGTAAGACATTTGAATTATGAAATTAAAAGATGAGTAACCATTCCTACTGCCATATTGAATAATGAATGCCCTTAATTGTTTTCACACAAATATGCTTTAATGAAAATATCAATGTCTTGTCAACCAAGTCAGAGTTTAACCATGATATATTTTAAAAATCACCATCTCATCTCCATTCATGATTCCTTTGCATTCCAAACACTTCCATTTCAGTTAACCTTATTTTAGCATCGAGACTACTCTTGCCTAACCTCTATTTTCCTAGCTCGTTGCATACTCAAATTCCTTCACATTTATTAATCCTGTTAAAAGAGAGATTGTGGGTAAGACTTCCTCTACCATGGGGGTCACTGTAAGGTCGGAGAATAATGGAATTAGGTTTCTGGAGGGATACCCATAGGTCAAGAAAATGTTTTAGGAATATCAGTGGCTAGAATTTATGGAGAAATTCAATTTCGATGAGAAGCTCATAACAAAATATTTTGCTAGGGTATATGATGGAATTGAAGTACAAATTGGGGCTGTGAAGCTAGTGTTAACATAATCCTTCATAGCAAAAGCTACAAGATTGCCAATAATTGGAGAAAGTTGGTTTAAGAATAGAAGAATTGAAGAAAGGGAATGGAGGGTTTTTATCAAGAATATAGGTATGAAATTTTGTGAGTTTAGGAAGGGAATACCATTCAAAACTTTGAAGAATAAATGGAGAAACTTGTTGTTAATCATTGAAATGTTTATAACTTGTGAAGGAATATTTGGTAATATGTTCTTTTATCATGCAAGATTAATGATGAATTTTTTAGATGGAAATGAAATTAACCTAGCATATTTTCTACTTCAAAGCTTAATAAAAATGGTTGGTAGCAGTCAGAAAAATTCAATATATTGATAGTGCTCTATGTCATCACGTTCTAGTAAAAATATCGATTATATCACATATTAAAAAAATTGAATACAATTGGAAAGATTTCTTTGTTAGAAATCATTTCAAGGAAGCATAAACAGAAAAGCTGGGTGTTAAAACAAAGAGAAGTAGAGGGAAGCTTCCTGTAAAAGATAATTCACCTTTAGAACAAGAGAAACATTTACGATATGAGATTGTCCACGTAGATATGTTAATAATTTTTGAAAACAAAAATCTGAAGAGAAAGGTAATTGGCACTAAGGAAGGAAGTTCATCCAAAGAGAAAATGAAGAAAGGAAAGGTTAAGTAGCAACCCCTTATACTCAATTTTCATCCAAACCATCATCTTCCATAAGAAGAAATGCTTGGTTCAATAGAAATTGAATGAACAACCTCGACAATCCCTAGAATTTGTTGATTTAGAGAAATGAAAAATGGGACCTAGAATTCCATCATGATCAATACCATCACCTATAATTCAATCATCATTGATTACATCACCCACAGATGCCAACCCACTTAGAAGAACTTCAGAGATTGATCCTATGCAGCAAAAAAATTATGATTATATATAGTCTTTGGAAGGAAAAGCTACAAGTAAAATCATCACATCATCCTCAAATCAAGGAGAAAATGAAGTAGTCCATTCTATTATCTTAGAAGAACATCATGTTGAATAAACTCTGAAACAATAAATTTATGAATTAGAAATACTAAATAGACATCTAAAGTAGGAGAATGAAGCAGTAAAAGCATAGAATGAAATCCACAGAACTCAGAATGACAATATCTCACTACACCTTGGTTTTTAGTATAAGAAAAACAAGAAATTGACATCTGAGAACAAATTCTTAAGAGGAATATTATGGCACAGCAACACAAAATTTTGATGAAAAAGTCAAGGATGAAAATCACTGCTAAGAAATCAAGGAATAACTTGTGTTATCACTTAGAAGTCTTCCCTAGAAGTTATAAAAAGAAGGAATAATCCAAGGTAACCAAAAACCTAATCTTTTAGACTTGGGTTCTAGCCAACCTAAGTCCAGAGAGGGCTCTCTCTTTATAATTTAACTTTGTTTTGGGTGGGATTTCAGGCTAGTTCTTAGTGCTCTTGAGGTTTTGATTTTGATTAGGTGGTGGAATTCTAAGAATGAATGGGTAGAGCAAGGAATCAAGACATTCGGCTATGGAGTCAATTAAAGAGTGTCTTAACTGGATCAGATCAATTACTAAAGGAGGAGTTCACAGGGTAGGCTAGCACAACAAAAAGAAAATCTCCAGGTTCAAATGGATGAGGTAGTCCTAACCAAGGTAAAAGGGCAATGACGAATCCTTAAATCGGGATCAAGATGAAGAATAGAAGGAGTTCAGTAGCAAAGGGCAAGTAAGAATCCTTTACTATGGACCAAGGGGGGGAACTATGGAAGTAAGGGAATAATTAAGAATTCCCAGACTAAGATAGTTTAGTAGAAAACAGTGAGAAAGTAAACAATCAAGACAGAGAGCATTAAAGCTAATTATGGAATATCATTCCTTTTCTACTGTTTAGATTTCATAGAGAAACATGTGAATATTTATTAACACGAAGAGAAAATAACAATAAACATGAAGAGATAATACTTATTTGATTTCCACTATGCACAAGAATCCTGTGAAATGTCTTTAACTTTATTCCATGATCCAGCAAGCCAATCCAGTCTTGATCACAATAGCTCCTTAACTTGATATGAAATGTCTACAGAAATGTCTTTTAATCCACCCTAATTACTTCGAAATGTGAAGTATTTATACAAAAAATATTACAAAATATCTCATAACAGTTAGAGAATTATTCTAGGAAATCAAAAATATCTCCAAGCATGAAGATAGAGCTAGATGGAAAACTGCCTTCGTACTATCCCTTTTATTAAGATTGTGCGGACTATTGTGGTTCAAATTTGGCTCTTTCAGTTGACTGATATCTATCTGTTGGAATCACCTTATGTCTTTAATCTACTGATACTCTTTACTTGTTACACTTTGGCCCTATTTCATCTATTTTACCTGGCTACCATACGGATTTACTACAGTAACTTTCTAGTAAATCTACTAATTTTACCCACCATTCATCTTTAGGTAATTTATCTTCAACATCTTTCTATATGTCTCATCTGTTTAAGTTTACTTGGCAAAATTTTTCTCGTTGACAAACAGGTGCTTTACCTCATGCTCTAAGAAGAATAGATTTTCTAGATTATCATACAATACATTTCTTGTGGGTAGAGCTTTTACCCCTAGAGTACTAGTTTGGTCGTTGGCCAACTTGTTTAGTCTTTCAAAGTAGTCCTCTTGGGTCATAAGTTTATCATGAATAACCATAGGACTTAAAAGGCCTTTTTCTCTGAAGATTCCAAATTTTGTCATGAATATATCGATATCAGCTTGTATGCTTTGGCATTTCTTCTCAAGATTGAGCATAAGGTTCCTTTTAGCAAGAATCTTCTTGATTTCTATGATGGTCCCTGTCCTATCTTGTATGCCTAGTTCATTCTGCTGATACCTGTTCTTGTTGTTTGAAAGTTTTATCAATTGTTTGGCCTCCATAGGCTTGTCTCCCAAATCTTCTCTTGCTTTTTGAATTTATTTGGTGGCCACTTTCACCAGTTTAGTCTACTAAAAAATTACTTGAATCGATGGCCAAACATCATTGACAAAGTCAATAATGTTGAACCAGCGCATCTCCTTTATTTCTCCTAGTGGTTCTTGCAATATTAAGTCCTTTTCAAGGAATTTTATCCTTTCACCCATTCTTTGATTCTTTTGAGCTTCTTCTTTCTATTGTATTTGTGCAAGTTTGTAGTCAGTTTCCAAACTTGACACTTCTTCTCTAAGCCTTTTAAGCTCTATAGCCTGGATGGTCATTTCCTCCATGGCGTTTACTAATTCAGCTCTCTTCTTTGTAGATGTACCTGCACTTGTAGATGTATCTGTGATTGGCATAGTTGTAGCTAGTGGAACTATTGGTGCTAAGGAAGCAGCCAATGTAGAGGGAACTAATGTGGCAACTGTAGGAATGACGGTCTATGGAGTGGTGACCAACTCACTCTGCTTACACATAATCAATTTGTCTAACTCTTTCTTAGTTTCTTTTAATTAATCATTTAGCTTAAGGACTAAGTTCATAAGCTTCTCCTATTCCTTCTGGGTTTCTAGTACTTCAGTTGTTTGTGGATGATGCAGATGACGGATTTTAAGCTACTTTTTCAAGGCAAGTATGTCATCATTTTTCTTTTTGATTAGCTTTTTTGTAGCCTTTAAATCCTTGGGATCATGCCCCAACTATATGATTAAGTCCTCTAAGGAATTTATCCTGGTATCCTTGGCCTGTGAAGAGGCATTTTCTAGTTGGAATCGCACTGATATATTATTCAACAAATTTTGCAGTTGATGTGCTGTAATGGCCTTGCTGGTCAATGTCGAATAGACCATTTCTCCAGTCTGTTTGTACAATTCTATTTGGTCAATAGGATGTATATCCTTCGCTAGCCCCTCAAAATCTATCTGCAAGTAATCTGCTATAGACCTGGGCTACTGTGTTGTAGGTTTCATGAAAGTCATTTGCATCTTGCCTTCTTTTACATCAAAGGGTGACATTAGCCTTGTTTGATTAGTGGGAGCAATTTTAAGGTATTGTGAGAGCTTTTAACCTTCAACATTTCCTGTATGGCCTTTATCTCTTTGTATTTCTCTCTAATGTCCTGGTCCTAGCCAGTTGGATCTGTGAATGAGGATACTTCCATCCTCTATTGTCTTTCCAATATTTGAGCCTGTGTAGTGGAACGTTCTTGTGTTCCTCCAGAGGGAGTGGTTTGCCTACTCTCTACCCTTTTGTACCTGTGGTTCCAGCTATTTCCTCTGTAAACTCTTGTTCTAAAAAAGGATTTAACATTTTCCTTTTGACATAAGTTTATGCAATAGGTATGCTAGAAGTGTTGGAAATAATACTAAGAGGGGGGAGGGGGGCATGAATCAGTATTATCTAATAATTTTAATAACTCTTCCTTATTTGTTCTTTGAATTATTTTTGCATGTCAGTACCATAAAATAATGAAAATGAACAAAGAAAACAAATAGTCACACCAAAGAACACAAGATGTAAGGTGGAAACCCAATGTGGGTGAAAACCACCTGCTGCAATATGTCTCTATCTTCTTTCAAATTAGAAGCTCCTTTTACAATGGTTATGTACTGGTGCAGTCCTTTACCAGTACGTAGGATGCAACCTGCAGAGAGCTACAACTCCCTCTCTCATTTTCCAGTCTCTCCTGGAAGGGAGCTACAACCCCCTACCTCTTTTCTTACAAGGACCACTTTTCATAATTTTTCAAACTGGATCCATAAGCATCAAATGATCATCAAGTATAAGAAAATCACCCAGTCAACTGTAGTACCCAAATCAACAATAATAGAACCAACCCAGAACACACCAATGATAAACAGAGATTTCAAGAGAAGTAAGCAGCTTCACCCATGTACAGCCTGCTTACGGTACGCAGGTAACTCAACCGCTCACCTGCTTACCTACGCAGGTAACTGAACTGCTCACCTGCTTACCTATGCAGGTAACTGAACTGCTCACCTGCTTACCTACGCACTCTGTCCTTTGATCTGCCTACGTACCTCCGCACCTGCAACCCTTCTGTGCCTGCGTACCGGCGCACCTGCAACCCTTCTGTGCCTGCGTACCGGCGCACCTGCAACCCCTCTGTGCCTGCGTACTGACGCACTTGAAACCCTTCTGTGCCTGCGTACCGGCGCACCTGAAACGCTTCGTCCCAGCGTATGTACGCACTTTTCTTTCACTGTACCTGCGTACCTTCGGGCATAGATAATTTCAAGACGTCAAGAACAACCCAGACAGTCAGATCTATAGATCTGATCATGCGCCGAAGAGATCTCAATTCATTAGTAGATTCGCCTTATTTAGATCTAGACATTACACCCAAGAGATCATGATATTTCAGATCTAGCTCTCATAAGATGTTCAACCCAAGCACATACCTAAGCCAAATGATCTCCTTTGCTTTATATAGGCAAGCTCCGCCTAAAAACATGGATCAATACCACGAGCCAAAACCATAGACACACAAATACCGTCGGCTAGTTAAACATAAGAAACCCCACGTGTGATTTTCTTTGCCTTGAAATGTGTGCACTGGGGTACGCACCTCCTGGACGGCTTATCTGCGTATTAGGACGCGATCCCTTCACGGTGTACTTGCAGGTACGCACTTTCTGTAAGGTGTACCTGCGTACCCCTTATTTTCTTCCATATTTGATAGCTGATCATCAATCTCTGCTACTAACTTGAAGTACTGTGGTCTATCACCTGAATGGGTTGCCATCAAGGACAACACTTTAGCCATAATGACAACAATCTCCCCCTTTGGACTTGATGGCAATCTCACAAGCTTCATCTTCATTCTCCCCCTTTGACATCAAGGGCAAAGGGTTATGCTCCCCCTAAGAACATGTTCCCCCTGAATATGAACCGGATCTGCAGCAAAAAAAAACATAATCCACCATGGAAGAGATAGAGACATATTGCAGCTACTTCCATGATCTCCTTCTGCACATCCTCCATAATGCCAACAATGCATTATATGCTCCCCCTGAACCTGTACCATCAATCTTCAACCAATCAGCCACCCAACTCATGAATGCATATACAACCATCAATCAGAAGAGGTTCAGTAATAAGATGATGCATCAACAACCCCTAGCTTTTGCCTGAGGTATTCAAAAGTGTCCCTGGGCAATGGTTTGGTGAGTATATCAGCAACTTGTTCCTTAGAAGGAACGTACTCCAACTTGACCTTCTGTTCAAGCACTTGTTCCCGGAGAAAATGATACTTAATTGGTATGTGCTTGGTTTTTGAATGAATAACAGGATTCTTTGAGATGCTGATTTCACTTGTGTTATCATATAAGATGGGGATAGGTGGTGTACAAGTGATTTGAAAATCCTGCAAAGTCTGCATCATCCAAAGGAGTTGGGTGCAATAAGATGCAGCAGCAACATATTCCGCTTCAGCTGTAGACAAGGCAATCGAACTCTGTTTCTTGCTGAACCAAGATATCAGTCTGGAACCCATAAAGAACGCACCACCACTTGTGCTTTTCCTATCATCCACGCTTCCGGCCCAATCTGCATCTGTATAGGCATGAAGTGTAAGATCTGTATCTCTAGGATACCATAACCCATAATTTTGGGTCCCTTGAAGATATTTTAAAATTCTCTTCACTGCCTGAAGATGCGTCTCATTCGGATTTGCCTGAAATCTTCCAACTTTTCCAACTGCATGCATGATGTCCGGTCGAGTATCTGTCAAATAAAGTAAACTGCCAATCATAGATCTGTAGGTTGGTTGATGTACTGTTGCAGATTCATCATTTGTACTGAGGCTACATCCTATGACCATGGGTGTACATACTAGTTTTGCATCTTCCATGCCATATTTCTTCAAAATCTGTTTGAGATACTTGGTTTGAGATAAGAAGATTCCTCCTTCTTTTTTTTGGATTTGCAAACCAAGGAAATATGTCAGTTCTCCTAGCAAGGATATTTCAAATTCTTTCTGCATGACCAAGGCAAAGCTTTGACTCATAGCTTCTTCATTGCTGCCAAAAATAATGTCATCTACATACACAACAAGTAATAGCAATTTGTCATTTTCAACTTTTATATAAAGATTGCTATCTGCTGATCCTTTTGAAAAACCTTGTTGATGAAGATATTTATCCAAACGATAGTACCAAGCCCTTGGAGCTTGTTTGAGCCCATAGAGAGCCTTTTTCAATCTGCATACAAGATTTGGATCATTTCCAAGAATGAACCCATCTGGCTGTTCAATGTATATTTCTTCTTCCAAGTCTCCATTCAGAAAGGTTGATTTCACATCCATTTGAAATACTTTGAAGTTTTGAAAACTTGAGAGAGCAAGGAACATTCGGATGGCCTCAAGTCTTGCAACAGGAGCAAATGTTTCTTCAAAGTCTATTCCTTCTTGCTGCGCATACCCTTACAAACAAGTCTGGCCTTGTTTCTAATTACTTCTCCATTTTCATTCAATTTATTTTTGAAGACCCATTTTGTTCCGATAACATTCTTATCCTTTGGTCTAGGAACCAGTTCCCAAGTGTTGTTCCTTTCGATTTTCTCAAGTTTTTCATCCATTGCTTTATCCAACATTCATCTTTGCATGCCTCTTTCACATTTTGTGGTTCAGTAGAGGAGAGTAATGCCAAATAGCTTGAGGCTTCTGCAACTGTTCTTCTTGTTTGTACACCTGCTTCTTTCTGCCCCATAATCTGAGATTCTGGATGATTATTCTGAACATATCTGGATGGAGTCTTTTCTTCTATTCTTGTCTGCTCCTCTAGTTCTTCTTGAGGTTCTTCATCATTTTGTTGTTGAGGGTAGCCTTCATCTTCTTCGATGTCTTCATGATGTAATTGTCTAGGGATGTATCCCTTCTCATCAACCACTACATCAATGCTTTCAACAATTCTGCCAAGTCTTTTATTGTAGCACTTGTATGCTTTGCTATGTGGAGAGTAACCAAGAAGAATGCCTTCATCTGCTCTAGGTTCAAGTTTGCGAAGCTGCTCATCAGTATTCTTAATATAACATTTGCTCCCAAAGATTCTGAAGTGCTTTATCGAAGGAGTCTTACCATTCTAGATCTCATGAGGAGTTTGAGTGTTGTTCACCCGGACATTTGTTTTGTTGAGAATAACCATCGCAGCATGAGCAGCTTCACCCCAGAAAGTTACAGGAGTTCCTAACTCATCAAGCATAGCACGAGCCATTTGTTGGACTGTTATGTTCATTCTTTCCACCACTCCATTTTGCTGAGGAGTTCTAGCTGTAGAGAATTCTCTTCTTATCCCATGTTCTTCACAGAAATTGAAAAATTC
>APFE031288212.1:326576-380032 GCA_000404065.3 Pinus taeda | reverse complement strand
GAGCTGCTTTGTGACCAAAGTTATGGCAGGAAAAGCATTGTCCATTGAAGAAACTTCTACGGTTATCGAATCTACCAGTCAATTGATTGTAACTTCTTTTGTCATCTATTCTTGAACCAAATTGAGAAGATTTTACCTGTGGTTGGTTGTAGCTTTTGTTCACCCTTAAGATGGATTGCCCCTAATAGTTTCTGTTTGCAATTCGTCCCTGCTTTACCTGATGGTCTTCATTGTGCTTTTGCTCATTTCGTCTTGCTGCTTCAAGATAACTTTTTGAGGTGGATGCTTGAGAAGTTTCTCCATTATAGCCCAGACCTGTCTTGTTTAGAGGAGACCGCTGCACATTGATAATCTCATCCAAAGTTTCAGATCCTTTGACAAACTTAAAATTAATAGCTTTTGTTTTCTCAATCTCTTTTCTAAGACCAACAATTTCACCTTCTAATTTTTCAAGATGTCTTTCCTTTTCATCAATTTAAAATTGTAGAGTATCAATGATCATATTCTTCTCTTCTATACATCTCTTAAGTTTAGTAATTTCTTCATGAAAGTAATCCACATCTATAGCATCCATATAATCATCATCTTCAAATGCCATTAACAATTTATATTCATTACCTCGTTCATCTTCATCACTGTTTGATAGACCATCACTATCTTCATGAGTGTAGTAGCTTTTCTTACTTGCACTCTCTTTCTTGTTCCATTTAGCAGGTTCCTTTCCTTTATCCTTATAAGGACATTTTGCAGCATAATGACCTACTCTTCCACAAGCAAAGCATTTAAAAGGAAAATTACCTCTGAACCTTCCAGAACCCCTTTGAAGATTTCTGACAAAGTTTGATTCTTCTTCCTCTTCTTCTGGGACGTGGCTTGCTTCATAATAATCTCCTTTGCCTGATGCCTTGAAAGCAGCTTCTCTTCTATCTGATGGACCTCCCTTTCTCATTTCATAAGCAGTTAGAATTCCATGTAGCTGAGACATAGTAAGAATTCGTAGATTTTCCTTTTCTTCTATTGCAGATACTTTAGATTCAAACTTGGGGGACAATGATCTTAGAACCTTTTCAACCACAATAGCCTCTTTTATTTCTTCACCCAAATTTTTCATACAATTAACAACTTCATCTACCCGAAGAAAATAGTTAGCCACACTTTCATCATTATACATCTTGAGAGTCTCATACTGAATCCTGAGAGTTTGAAGTTTGGCACGCTTTACCTGTTCATCTCCTCCATAGCTCGTGACAATTTTGTCCCATATCTCTTTTGCGGATTTATAGTGCATTACCTTCATGAATTCCGATTGGGATATACATCCTAATAGGGTACTGACTGCTTTTGCATTTGTTTCATACTCCTTCTTCTCGTCTGCATCTGTAGGAGTAGTTGAAGGAAAAGCATAGCCTGTCTCTACGATGTCCCAAACTTCTGTACCAAGAGATTGAAGATAGGCAGTAACTCTTACCTTCCAATAATTGAAGTTTGTCCCATCAAAAACCGGTGGCCTGATTGATGCTTCTCTCTCGTAGTTGCTCATGATGAACGATCTACCTTCAAGCGATCAAGCTTCTCTGAAGAACCTGCTCTGATACCAATTGTTGGAAATAATACTGAGAGGGGGGGGTGAATCAGTATTATCTAATAATTTTAATAACTCTTCCTTATTTGTTCTCTGAATTATTTTTTCATGTCAGTACCATAAAATAATGAACATGAACAAAGAAAACAAATAGTCACACCAAAGAACACAAGATGTAAGGTGGAAACCCAATATGAGTGAAAACCACCTGCTGCAATATGTCTCCATCTTCTTTCAAATTAGAAGCTCCTTTTACAATGGTTATGTACTGGTGTAGTCCTTTACCAGTACGCAGGCTGCAACCTGCAGAGAGCTACAACTCCCTCTCTCGTTTTCCAGTCTCTCCTGGAAGGGAGCTACAACCCCTACTTCTTTTCTTACAAGGACCACTTTTCATAACTTTTCAAACTGGATCCATAAGCATCAAATGATCATCAAGTATAAGAAAATCACCCAGTCAACTGTAGTACCCAAATCAACAATAATAGAACCAACCCAGAACACAGCAATGATAAACAGAGATTTTAAGAGAAGTAAGTAGCTTCACCCATGTACAGCCTACTTACGGTACGCAGGTAACTCAACTGCTCACCTGCTTACCTACGCAGGTAACTGAACTGCTCACCTGCTTACCTATGCAGGTAACTGAACTGCTCACCTGCTTACCTACGCACTGTGTCCTTTGATCTGCCTGCGTACCTCCGAACCTGCAACCCTTCTGTGCCTGCGTACCGGCACACCTGCAACCCTTGTGTGCCTACGTACCGGCACACCTGCAACCCTTCTGTGCCTGCGTACCGGCGCACCTAAAACCCTTATGTGCCTGTGTACCGTCACACCTGAAACGCTTCATCCCAGTGTATGTACGCACTTTTCTTTCACTGTACCTGCATACCTTCAGGCATAGATAATTTCAAGACTTCAAGAACAACCCAGACAGTCAGATCTATAGATCTTATCATGCGCCGAAGAGATCTCAATTCATTAGTAGATTCGCCTTATTTAGATCTAGACATTACACCCAAGAGATCATGATATTTCAGATCTAACTCTCATAATATGTTCAACCCAAGCACATACCTAAGCCAAATGATCTCCTTTGCTTTATATAGGCAAGCTCCTCCTAAAAACATGGATCAATACCACGAGCCAAAACCATAGAAACACAAATACCGTCGGCTAGTTAAACATAAGAAACCCCACGTGTGATTTTATTTGCCTTGAAATGTGTGCACTGGGGTATGCACCTCCTGGACGGCTTATCTGCGTATTAGGACGCGGTCCCTTCACAGTGTACTTGTGGGTACGCACTTTCTGTAAGGTGTACCTGCGTACCCCTTATTTTCTTCCATATTTGATAGCTGATCATCAATCTCTGCTGCTAACTTGAAGTACTGTGGTCTATCACCTGAATGGGTTGCCATCAAGGACAACACTTTAGCCATAATGCCAACAAGAAGGAGTGGCTTCCTCCCTATCTCTTTTGGGATTCTTCACCTCATTTAAAGGAGTCTATACAATAAGGGAAGTACTCATGATGTTTTATGACTGCGCCAGCTCTTCTAATATGTCTAGTTGCTCTAATTCTTGTTGCTCTTAAGGTCCTTCTCCTGCTTGTTGCTCACTGCGTTCCTGTGTTTCCCTTTAGGATTGGGATTCTCCTGGCACCTGTACAAAGGAATCTTCCTCAAGTCTCCTTTCTAGATCAATCAACACATTATTGATAGAAACTTCAGCGCTATCTCGGTCTACTAAAGTGTTCTCCACCCATTCTAGTTGATTTTCATATTGTTCTATCTCAGGAATTCTATGGTGGATATAGGGAGATAATTTTTTATTTTGTCTTCTATTGCAGATGAAGTCAAAGGGGTCATATGTCTTTATGAAGCTTTGTTTCAGTTTGATCCTTTGAAGGATTTCTTCTACTTCTCTTTCAACTTCTCTACTATTGCATATAAAGGGGCCAAGCTAGTCTTTTATTCTGAGTTGAGCTTTCTTCTTGCCCTTTATAAAATGTAGTACTCCAGAGCAAAAAATCTCACGGGGAGGTATCTTGGTAGTTTGTAGGGTGCTAACTCACAGCCATATATTCTGATTTCAGTGTGATTTTGGTACAAGTACCAATCTCCCACTTTTTGTTGTTTAGACAACTGTAGGACCCTCCTCATATCTGCACTGATCCTGGGGCGATGACTTCCTAACAACATAGTTGCCACTGGGTGCACAAAAACATCTATGAGATCTGTATAAGTATATGAAGAGTCATATTGGTGGATTAATGGGGTCCAGAAGATTACTGATCTTAGGTTGCCTCTAGTATCAAGCTTCTGAACTGTGAATGGAAATTTATCAGCTTGATAGTATAGGAAAAGATGATATAAAACTAATGAGTACTTAAATACTCATTCATTGTCCATTCTCATGAATTGATCATGCATTTTATCTATAATGAATTTGGCCTAATCAAACATGATGGCAGGGGGCTGTCCAAGACTGTAAGTGGACATGAGGGGTATAATAATATCATCAGCATACTCACTGGTAGTATAGCCTAACACACTAGATATCATTGATATAATGTCTCGGCCAAGTTCAGAGAATATGGTCCACATGTATGGGGGAGGGTCCTTAGGAATGTATTGGTCTTCCATAATGAAGGTTTGGAATAATTGAGCAAGTTTGATGGAGGTGATTCTTGGGAATCTGACAAGTAGGTCTCCAATAGAAATGGGGGTCAGGTTTTGGCCTGGTTGCAACTACAATATTTCATTGATGGATTCAGCAGTGATGGTGAATAATACAGTATGGTGAGGAGTCATCACTGCTCTTTGGATGGGACTGTAGTTCATATGGCAATAGTGGAAAATTTCAAGGAAGAGATGAACTCTAGGGAATTGGTATTTGGGCAAATTTGATTCCCAGAAACCTATTTTGTCTACATGGTTTAAGTACTGGTCGCTATACCTACAAATTAACTTCAATGGGGATTCATGGATAGAGGTGTCATTGATTTGGAAGTCTTTGTCTGCCAAAGGGAGATGGTCTAAGTCCTGGTGGGGAGTGATAATTAGTGAGACATCCATTGCAACTGGAGCATCCATCCTTGGTTCTTGTGGATTCAAGGATGGGGAAAAGGGCTTTCAGTCAAACTGGGGAAAAATTGGTTCAATTCAAGGTAGTTTGGGATGTTGGGCAATTGTTTTACTTAGTCACTTAATAAGTTAAAGCCATTGAGTAATAGGTTTGGGAATTAGACATAGTTTCTCGGTGAATTCAAATAAATACCCGGTTTTGGCTTTGAATGGGTTGATGGGCGATAGTGCACTATTTACAGGAGGCCTACGCAACTAAAGAGTGGACGGGAAGTTCAACAACTTTAGCAGGTTGGCAGTTGGACGTGGGTTGATGGTTGCATGTACTCTAGTGCTTGCATGGAGGTCTGAGCATCCTTTTCATGATAAAACTAAAAACAATGAGTTTTTTAGTTTTATTGGTAAAGTAAACTATTTTGGCGGGTACACAGGGGACAAGTACAATTAGATATTAGTGGGATGATGTGACATTTTTGTCATTTAGTATGAGGTGGTAAGTGATTTTGGATCACACTACACTTGGGTTGGAGTGGTTTCGGGGGGAGGCCACCCGATGCCATTCATCGGGCACCATGTAGCACCAAGGTAAAAAGCAAAACCACGGATATAGGGTAGGTAAAGGTTGAACTACTGAGGTCGCCCGATATGATTGATAGCCATTGGATTAAAGGGGGATAATCGAATGGTGGTTGGGGTGAAGGGTTTGTCACGAGGCTAAATGAAGGGGCCTGACAAAGGTTTAAGATCACGAGATTAAATAAATTAATGGTTTATAGAGGATTAAGGGTGTTGGGTGTGATTTCATTGGCGGGGTCGATCATTAATTGACTGCAGATCGGTTGATTAATCTGTTTTATTTGGATAGGGTTTATAAAGTTTATATCTCAAACTTTCCAGGGCGGGATATTAATATAAGGATTTTTGTTCGTAACTATAGGGGATGGGTTTTTAATTTTCTTTTTCAGGATGTAATACATATAAAGTTAGAAATTAGTATAATTCTAGCAGTGAATGAATAAAGTGCTAAGTATAATGCATTTTGTTTATTTTACTTTTTTTAAACACATGATGCTTAGGCTTTAAGTGTTCTTTTGGGTTTTGTGAATAAAAGCTATTTTCACATGGGAAATGATCATTCTTCTAAGATTTTACCCTTAGAGAAAGGGGTTTATTAGGGGAAAGTGAGCTTCGCTAGGAAATTGATGTTTTTTATAAGGGAATGGATTTATTTGGGAATATCAGTGAATTTGAAGGGGGTGAATGTTCATGAGGAGTTTTTTAGTACTTAGGACCTATACGATATTGGTTCGAGGGTCCCATCCCTCCAGAAATCAGAGAAATGCTCTAAGCCCCTTCAACTTAAGATTTTAGGTACTTTAAGACTTTTCTTGGAAAGTAGTTAAGTGGAAAATGTAATGAATGAGGGAATTCAATCAATTGACTTTGTTTACTTTGATAAATGCTCATTTTTCATCTTTACTTAGAAATTTGATGATGAAGGTGAATAATATGATCTTATCTAATCAATCATCACAATTCTGCAACCATTCTTCTACTTACCCATCTACTCATCCTACCATTTTTACTTCTCTTTATTAGGGTGCACTTAAGTTGGCAAACCCTTTATCAAAACTTTTCTTTTCTTTTACAAAAGTAATCTATCTAAGTCTAACCTTATTACATCCAAGGGCTCAGATTAAACAGTTGAGCTCCTTTTATTTACTCTACCTATCTACTTATCTGCCAAGACTAAACAGTTTGGTCATATTTTATTCTCTGTCTCTTAAGCATAAAATTGAAAATATGAAATAGCCAAGTTTAAACATTTTGACCATCCATGGATTGTGGCAAAGGTAACAAGCTGCACACAATCTTTTATTTTGCATCAAAAGTAAATAGTAGTGGCATTTTTATTTGCACACATTCATGGTCTTTTAAATTTCTTTCTTTGGGTTCATTTTTTCATCTTTTTTGACCTTTTTTTTATTCTTTTTGTCCTTTGATTGTTCTTTTAGGACATACCCTCTTTACATATTTTAATTTTTTTAATTTTTTGAATATGGAAACATTTGCAGAAAGAAAATGTATGTACATATTACAGATTTAACCTCAGCCATTCAAAAATTATGACCCCTATTGGTATAGGAACATAACAGTGGCTCCACTTGGGGATGGCATTTCCTGGTGAAATGTCAAGAACTAGTAGATCAATGGCCTTCTGAATTACTGTGATCTTACTCTCCAATGTTTCCCTTTTACTTTGTTGCGTTATTGATATTTATGAGAATAAAACTTTTGAATCTTAGGGCCTTCTCTTCGAGCTTCAACTCCAAAATGACCATCCAATCAACACTAAATTTTTGGAAAATAAAATATGTACAAGTGATTAGTGAAATCAGAGACTAGGATCTATGTAGTGCTTAAGCATTCGACCATTAACTAGTCCTCCTTCTACTTTTGCACCATCCAATTCTTTGACGAAAAAAGAATTATTACCACTGAAAGCATAAATGATGTAAGGGCCTTTCCATAGGAGGTCGAACTTCCCTTGTTTACCTTTATCCCCCCTTCTTGAGTCCCATTTCAAAGCTTTATCTCCTAGATAGAAATCTTCTACCTTGGTACTTTTGTTGAAAGCTTTCTTGATTCTTTCCTGCACAACATGGGATATGATATACACTTCTTCCCTGGTCTGCTGTAAGTGGATTGTCTGGTTGATCCTCCTTTGAATATCATTTGGCTCAACCTGTGCTTCTTGGAGCAACTTCATCACTAGTGTTCCCAAGGAAGATGGGAAAACAACCCCCATTCCATAGACTAGCTAATAAGGACTGGTACCAATGGATTTCTTTGTGGTCAACCTATCTGCCCACAAGGCATTTACTAGCTTCTTGTTCTAGGTTTTCTTGTTATCTTCCAACAATTTTTTGATGATATTCACTAAGATCTTGTTGGAAGACTCTATTAGTATGTTTCCTTGGGGATAGTAGGTTGTGGAGTGACCCAGGGTTATATGATATTTGTTGTAGAAATAAATCATCCTCTTTGATTTGAAAGTTGTTGCATTATCTATGATGATTTTGGTTGGACAACCAAATCTGGATAGAATGTTGGCCTCAAGAAAACCTATTATCATAGTATCAGTAGCCTATTTTGAGGGTATGGCTTCTATCAACTTTGTAAAATAATTTGTAGTAACCAAGATCCATCTATGTTGAGCAGAGGAAGGGGGATGAATTTCACTAATGAATTCAAGACCCCACTGTTGAAATGGTGCTTCGGTAGATATTGGTTTCAAAGGTAATGGTAATAGTTTTCTTTTTCCTTAAAAAATCTGACATTTGTGACATAATGTTACAAATTTATTTACATTAGAAAATAGAGTGGGTTAGTGAAAACCAGCTCTTAAGATCTTTTCAGCTGTGGTTTTCCAGTAAAGATGTCCCCCACAGTCACCTACATGAAACTCCTATAATATTTTGTCAGATTCTTCCTTTAACAAACAATTAGGAAGGATTCCTTCATGATTTTTCCAAAATAAAGCATTCTCAATTATGAAAAACTTCAAAGGTTTCATTTTTAAGAACCTACTTTTAGTTTTGGATAACTCAAGAGGAGCTTGAATATTTTTTAGAATGTATATAATGTGAACATACCATGGTGATTTTATGAAGGATTGGCTGATCTATGGGGTCGCCACCTCATTTTCCTTATCAAATTCTGTAATGAAATTTATGTCTAGGGCCTCACAGTTCAATTCATCCATGAGCTTGGCTAAACCTTGGCCTTTGATCGGTTTTGTAGGTTTAATTTCTAGGTCATATTCTAATATGGTAGCTATCCTTTTTCCTTTTTTCCCATATGGACCATCCTGGGTTAGGATGTCTTTGACTACAACACTAGGAACATAAGCTATTATATGAGAATACAAGATTTAAACTCTGACATCTTTAATGGCTTTGACTAGAGCAAAAGCTTGCTTTTCCATTGTATTATACTTTAAAGGTGCATCTCTTAGGGTTTTGCTAAAGAAGGCTATTGGTTGTTCAAAACCTTGATCATTTTTCTGCAGTAGGACTACAACAATGGTATGTTCTGAGGTGAAAGAAAATATGATGAAATCCCTATCAAACATTGGACTAATGAGAACTGGTGTTTGTGTTAAGGCTAGCTTTATATCTTCAAAAGACCTTTTAGCCTCAATTGTTCATTTAATAGTCGAATATTTTTTTAACATGTTTTTAAATAATCTAATTAGTTCAGCTAAGTTAGAGATAAATCTTCTCAAAAAGTTTATTTTACCTAAAAAGGCTTGTAGTTCTCTGATGTTCCTAGGATGTGCTATCTATATAATGGCTTCAATTATTGTTGGGTCAATCCAGATACCATCTTTGGAGATTATGTGACCTAGTAATTTTCCCTCTTGCAACCCAAATAAAGATTTTTTAGGATTTGGAGAAATTCCATACTTTCTACACTTGGTGAAGGCGTGCTTGAGGTGATCCAAGTGTTGCTGATTTGATTTAGAGAATATCGTGATATCATCTAGGTATATTACCAGGAAGTCATGGATTTCCTTAGCAAAGGCTATGTCCATTGCTCTTTGAAAGGTGGCCCCAACAATGTTTAACCCAAAATACATCTTCACATGGATGAAAGTTCCCCAAGGAGTAGTGAATGCAATTTTTGCCTGATCGTCTGGGTGGACTAAAATCTGGTGAAAACCCATCTAGCAGTGAGATTCTGGTTGAACCTACTACCATCTGTAATATGCAATCCATTTTGGGAAGAGGGTAGTTATCCTTGAGATTGCTAAGGTCAACACACAGTCTAAATTCGCCATTTTTCTTTCTTGTAGGTACCAAATTAGAAACCCAATTTGAGAATCTAATTGGTGCAATGATCTCGGCTTCGTACATTCTTTTGATTTCCTTTTCAATAGAAGGAAATAGAATGGGGTTAATGCTTCTAAGCTTCTGCCTAAAAGGCTTCTGGTTTTCTTTTAAGGGAATGGTGTGTTGTATCATGCTAGTATCATAGGACTTAAGGTCCTCATAACTCCAAGCAAAAACATCTTGGAATTCCTTTAACATATCTATGTATTTCACTTTCTCATTAGGACATAAAGACTTTGAAAGTTTTATCAGTTTGGGATCTTCTTCAGAGTGTATGTTACACTCCCCTATGTCTGATCTTAAGGGTTCGACCTTTGGCTTTCTAGGGACATCATTTGAATCAAACAAGTCCTCCAAAGGAGTTAAACCTTTGGGCAAAAAATTGTCTTTAAGATTGATGACTTCAGATTCTTCATCGATTGCCTCATCAATTTCAATTTGTTTTATTTTTTGAATATCCGATTTTGTAAACTTTGTGGGATGGAATCTATCTATTTTTTCATCTTCTACTTTGTTAATTTCTATTTTATCAGTGTAATCAAAACCTAATGTTATGTCAGTATCTATGTTGCTATTTACAAATTCTTCATCTAAAGTCAGAAAATTGTTAATTTTTTTATGGTTATTGAATACTTGCCAGTTCTTTAAATTGTCAAGAATAATAGGTTTGTGCCTAACGTTAGCAATGTACTGATGGCTAGCCTGAAATGGCAACTTGCAAGCACTGGAAAACATATCTAGACTATGAGCTTGCATATTGTGTTTTCTTGGAATAACAACATGCTTGGTTTCTAAAAAGGTATTTAATATTTCTACAATTGTTGCTCTCTAAAATCCTAACCTAAGATCCCTAGTCATATAAACAACATTGATTTTTGTTTTATTACCAACTCAGTATCTCCCAAAATAGAGACTCTTATGGCTCCTAACCTTTTGACCAATTTGAGGCCTAAAAGAAGTGCTTCATACTCGGCCATGTTGTTTGTACATTTAAAGTTCAATTTGTAGGCATGACCCTCTGAATGATCATTTTCTAAGTTGTAAATCCATACTCCTACTCCTACCCTTAGTTTGTTTACTGAGCCATCGAATTCGAGATGCCATACAATTTCATGTTCATTATTCTTACTATCTGGGGGAACAAAATCTTCTCTGGCTAAGGTATCTAGGTCATCTTTATTATATGAAATCTCTAGGATTTGGACACATTGATTTTCTTTTGCTACTGTAATTTCTTTTGTTTCTGAAATAATGTTGTTTGAAGTGTCTTCTTGGTTCGATTCAACATTGTAAAGAATGAAAGAATCAATATCAGAATGCATTGAAGATATAGGAGAGTTTTGGTCTCTCTCCTAGGTAATCACTACATACTTCATCAGAGTCTCTCTATACAGCTTTTTAGGATGTCCAAAGACTGATATAATAGAATATGACATGTCAAGTTGCAGAGATCCCTGGAGTTTGGCGCAACACGATCTAGACAACAACATGCCATATTTAGGTGGTATATCAACAACAAATATGTCCATAAAAATGGTCTTAGCAGGGTACTGCACTAGGGAAAAACACGGGTATTTTTTAATTCCTAGGCACTTAACTTGGCTTGAATCAAATGAAAACAGATCCGTGTAAGGCCTAGTGAGATCAAAGTTTAGTTTCTCCATAACATATTTAGGCATAAGATTGTCTGAAGCCCCAGAGTCTATCATGGTATTATGTAGGATTTTATCATGGATGTTAAAGCTAATGTAGAAGGGTGGCATCCCTCCTTCCACTAGTCTTCCATTAGCATCAGGGTTGAAAATTAACTCACGCTAATCATCAAATAAGTTAGTAGAGTCTTCATTCTCAATGAATTTTAAAGATTTTCTTATTTGAGATCTGTAAGTTTCATGTTTAATCAGTTCTGTTAAAGGAACTGAGATTTTAAGTTTTTCCATCTCTGCTCCCAAATTGAAAGGCAAAGGGGATTTGTTCGTTTCAACATTTGAAATCTAAACAACAGGGTTTGGAGTAGTTTGTTCTTCTTTTCTAGTGTTTGGAGTCTTTTTTATTGGATTTTATAATATGATTTCTAAAGACTGTTCCATTGTTTCCTTGGAGGGAATTGAAGTGGAAGGTTGCTCATTAGAAGGTTGGTCATTGGTTACATCTTCAATGGTGGGAGTGGGAGGGTTCTGATTTGATCTAGAAAGGATTTGGAGAGTTTTTGTAACTAGAGTTGCTTTAACTCTCTTAGGCTGATTAGGTACTACTTTCTTGTTTTGGTCTGGAACATCAGTGCTATTTTTTCTCCTCAAATTGTACTGTTTGTGCACTTCAAAGATAGCAGAATCATACCCTTGCTTGTAGTCGAATGATTCTCTAGTTTCGGTCTGGAACTGCTGAAGCATGTGTAATCCCTAGTTATCCTGAGTCAGAAAGATAGTTTCCTTATCATCTGACCCCATTAAGTTATTTTGGGTGCCTTGCTCAGGGTCTTCTGGATGGGATTTTTTAGCATATTTCTCCTAGAAAGGAGGTCTAATGTCTTGATTAGGCCCATTTTTACTAGTGTTTTGGTTTTGATTCTTCCTAAAGTTTGTATTCCTCACTGGAGGTGCCTATTGGTTATCCTAGTGAGGTTTCTTTTCAATGATTTCTATCATATCCATAAATTTTTCCGTTGCTTTAGCTAAAGCATCCATTTTTTTATCAAATGGTGAAGTTTCATATTTGAAGGGTGCTCTCCTTTCGTTTCTAACTCTAGCTCTTTTCACTAGCAGATTAGCTTCTACAGTAACAACTACGCTCTGCATATCTTCTAGGGCTGAGGAATTCCTCTCTCTCAGTTGGAAAGCCATATCACTGTCAAACCCATCTGGAAACTTTATCAGGGCTAAAACAGGTGGAGGTCTAAGGTCAAGCGGTATTGCATTATATACATTGTTAAATCTAGTACAGTAGTCCTGAACGGTTTCGTTTGGTCCCCTCTTGATGTTTTCATATTCAGAAATAATTTGAAGAGGGTTCTTTTTCTTCTCCCAAGTATTTAAAAATTACCAGTAAAAAAATTCTAAACTATCTATGCTATTACTAGGCAGAGACCTAAACCATGTTCTCACTTCTCTAGCTAGAGTTTGTGCAAAAGTTGTCAATTGGACATCCCCTATGTCAGTTTCATGCAGTTCAAAATAATCTGTCATTTTTCATATGTGTTGCTATGATGTGTAAGGTCTAATGCCATCAAATAGGAAAATTTTATTCTTGTAGTATTATGGCATGAAACCTTGAGGAGAAGGCATCAGAAGAGGGGCATACTTGTTTTCCATAGCTCTGAGTTGGGCAAGACTTAGAATAGGAGCTAGGGTAATAGGGGCATTTGGAGTAACAAGGGGGTTTGGATGGATAGTGATAGGGTAATGGGGAAGTGAAGGTATGAACGAAGGTGTGGAATGAACTTTAGAAATGTGGGGAAATGATGGTGAACTAAAGGAAGTTGAAGTTGTTTCAGAAAGTTCAGGGATCCTAATAGTAGTAAGGGATGACTCAGGGGAACTTAGAAGGTACTGATCGACTGACTGGTTTGCCTTTTGGACCTGAAGCTCTTTAATGAATTTGGGATCTAGAACTAGGTCATCAAGTGCACTTTCAGACTTGGTTCTGAATAGGGAGAGGTCAAATGACTCACAAAAGGGGGGTCTTCTAAAAAGAGCAAACCATCAGGACAAGAATCTACTTTGATCAGAGGTCTTGGGCTTACCGAACTTTCTTGTCTTTTAGCTATTCTCGAAATAAGGTTGGGATTGTCAAATACATGGGGAGGATTTAGATCAGGGTTGGCCGTTGTATAGTGAGTTCTCCTTGAAGCCAAATTTCAAGATTTTTCTAATTATTTTCCTTTTTATGAACTTTTTGAAAGAACTTCTAATAAACCATTTAATAGGCTTGAAAATAAAAATTTGAATTTTCTCTAAGGTTTATTAAGACTGAGGGTTTGAATCCCTAGTATGGTCGCCACTATGTTATCACTCAGAAGTCTTCCCTAGAAGTTATAAAAAGAAGGAATAATCCGAGGTAACCATAAACCTAATCTTTTAGACTCGGGTTCTAGCTAACCTAAGTCTAGAGAGGGATCTCTCTTTATAACTTAACTTTGTTTTGGGTGGGAATTCAGGCTCGTTCTTATTGCTCATGAGGCTTTGATTTTGATTAGGTGGTGGAATTCTAGGAACGGATGGGTAGAACAAGCCTTTAGGCCAGTAGGCTATGGACTCAATCAAAGAGTGGCTTAACTAGATCAGATCAATTACTAAAGGAGGAGTTCACAGGATAGGCGAGCACAACAAAAAGGAAATCTATAGGTTCAAATGGACGAGGTATTCCTAACCAGGGTAAAAGGCCAATGAAGAATCCTTAAACTAGGATCAAGATGAAGAACAAAAGGAGATCAATAGCAAGGGGCAACTAGGAATCCTTTACTATGGACCAAAGGGGGGAAACTACAGAAGTAAGGGAGAAATTAAGAATTCCTAGACTAAGATAATTTAGCAGAAAACAGTGAGAAAGTAAACAGTTAAGATAGAGAGCATTAAAGCTAATTCTAAAAGATCATTCCTTGTTTCTTATTCAGTTTTCATAGAGAAACATGTGAATATTTATAAAAATGAAGAGAAAAAAGTAATAAACATGAAGAGATAATACTTATTTGATTTCCATCGTGCACAAGAATCCTGTGAAATGTCTTTAACTTTATTCCATGATCTAGCAAGCCAATCCAGTCTTGATCAGAATAGCTCCTTAACTTGATATGAAATGTCTACAGAAATGTCTTTTAAAACCCTAATTACTTCAAAATGTGAAGTATTTATACAAAAAAAATTACAAAATATCTCATAACAGTTTGAGAATTATTCTACGAAATCAAAAATATCTTCAAGCATGAAGATAGAGACAGATAGAAAACTGCCTTCTTGTTGTCCTTTTTATTAAGATTATGCTGGCTATTGTGGTTCCAATTTGGCTCTTTCAATTGATTAATATATGTGTGTTGCAATCACTTTATGTTTTTAATCTACTGATACTCTTTACCTGTTACACTTTGACCCTGTTTCATTTGTTTTACGTCACTGCCATATGGATTTACTGCAGTAACATTATATTAAATCTGTTAATTTTACCCACCATTCATCTTCAGATAATTTTATCTTCAGCTCTTTCTATATGTCTCATCCACATCGGTGTACTTGGAAAAATTTGGCTTGTTGACAAATAGGTGCTTTACCTCATGCTCTAGGAAGAACAATTTTTCCAGATTATCATACAACACCTTTCCTATGGGCAAAGCTTTTAGCCCTGAAGTAATAGCTTGGTCGTTGGAAAACTTGTTTAGTATTTCAACGTAGTCCCCTTGGTCATAAGTTTATCATGAATAACCATAGGATTGGGAAAACCTTTTTCTCTCAAAATTCCAAATTTTGCCATGAATCTATCAATATCTGCTTGTATGCTTTGGCATTCCTTCTCAAGATTGAGCATAAGGTTCCTTTTAGTAAGTATCGTCTTGATTTCAATGATCGTCCCTGTCCTATCTTCTATGCCTAGTTCATCAAGCTGATACCTGTTCTTGTTGTTCAAAAGTTTTATCAGTTGGTTGGCCTCCTCGGGCTTGTCTCCTAGATCTTCTCTTGTCTTTTGAATTGCTTTGGTGGCCACATTCACCAATTTAGTCTTCTCATAAATTACTTGAATTGAAGGCCAAACATCATTCACAGAGTCAATGATGTTGGAACTGAGTATCTCCTTTATTTCTCCTAGTGGTTGTTGCAATGTTAAGTCCTTTTCAAGGAATTTTATCCTTTCACCCATTCTTTGATTCTTCTGAGCTTCTTCTTTCTGTTGTATTTGTGCAAGTTTGTAGTCAGTTTCCAAACTTGACACTTTTTCTCTAAACCTTTTGAGATCTGTAGCCTGGATAGTCATTTCCTTCATGGCTTTTACTAATTCAACTGTCTTCTTTGTAAATGTACCTGCACTTATAGATGTACCTGTGACTGGCATAGTTGTAGATGGTGGAACTGTTGGTGCTAAGGGAGCAGCCAATGTAGAGGGCACTACTGCAGAGACTGTAGGAATGACAGTTTGTGGAGTGGTGGCCAAATCACACTATTTAGACTGAATCAATTTGTCTATCTCTTTCTCTTTCTTTTAATTGATCATTTAGCTTAAGGACTAATTCCATAAGCTCCTCCTCTTCCTTCTGGGTTTCTACTACTTCAACTATTTGTGGATGATGTAGATCAGGGATTTCGAGCTACTTTTTCAAGGCATCTATGTCATCATTTTTCTTTTTTATTAGCTTTTCTACAGCCTTTACATCCTTGGGATCATGCTCCAACTCTATGATTAAGTCCTCTAAGGGCTTTATCTTGGTATCCTTGGCCTACGAAATGACCTTTTCTAGTTGGAATTGTGTTGATATATTATTCAACGAATTTTGTAGTTTATGTGTTGCAATGGCCTTGCTGGTCAATGTGGAATAAACCATTTCTCTAGCCTATTTGTGCAATTCTATTTGGTCAACAGGATGTATATCCTTCACCACCACCTCAAAATCTATCTTCAATTGATCTACTATAGACCTGGGCTACTGTGTGGTAAGTTTCATGAAAGTCATTTGCGTCTTACCTTCTTTTACATCCAAGGCTAACATTAGCCTTGTTTGATTAGTGGGAGCCATTTTAAGGTATTTTTCCTAGCTCTGAGCCTTCAACCTTTCATTTCTAGCCTTTATCTCTTTGTATTTCTCTCTAATGTCCTAGTCTTGGCCAGTTGGAGCCTTGAATGAGGATAATTCTACACTCGGTTTTCTTTCCAGCATTTGAGCCTATGTAGTGGAAGGTTCTTGTGTTCCTTCACAAGAAGTGGTCTGCGTGCTCTTTGCCCTTTCTGTACCTATGGTTCCAGCTCTTTCCTCTATAAACTCTTGTTTTGAAAAAGGATTTAACATTTTCCTTTTGACATAAGTTTATGCAATAGGTCTGCTAGAAGGAGTGGCTTCCACTCTATCTCTTTTGGGATTCTTCTCCTCATTTAGAGGATTCTGTACAATAGGAGGAGTACTCATGATGTTTTCTGGCTATGCCAGCTCTTCTAATATGTCTAGTTTCTATAATTCTTCTTGCTTTTGAGTTCCCTCTTCTGCTTGTCACTCACTGTGTTCCTGTGTTACCCTTTGGGATTGAGATTCTCTCGGCACCTGTACAAAATAATCTTCATCATGTCTCCTTTCTAAATCAATCAACACATTATTAACAGTAGCTTCTGTGCTATCTCAGTCTACTAAAGTGTTCTCCACCCATTCTAATTGATTTTCATATTATTTTATCTTAGGAATTCCGTGGTGGATATAGGGAGACAATTTGTTCTTTTGTCTTTTATTGCAAATGAAGTCAAAGGGGTCATATGTCCATATGAAGCTTTGTTTCAGTTTTAGCCTTTGAAGGATTTCTTCTACTTCTCTTCCAACTTCTCTACTATTGCATAATAAAGGGGCCAAGCTAGTCTTTTATTCTGAGTTGAGCTTTCCTCTTGGCCTTTAGAAAATGTACCTCATCTAAATTAATTAGTTTCCTGTAGTACTCCAGAGCAAACAATCTCATGGGGAGGTATCTTGGTAGTTTGTACGGTGCTAACTCACAACCATATATCTTGATTTTAGTGTGATTTTGGTACAAGTACCAATCTCCCACATTGTGTTTTCTAGACAACTGTAGGACCCTCTTGATATCTGCACTAATCCTGGGGGGAGGACTTCCTAACCACATATTTTCCACTGGGTGCACAAAAAGATCTATGAAATTTGTATAAGTATATGGGGAGTCATATTGGTGGATTAATGGGGTCCAGAAGATTACTGATCTTGGGTTGCCTCTGGTATCAAGCTTTTGAAGTGTGAATGGAAATTTATCAACTTGATAGTATAGGAAAATATGATATAAAATTGATGAATACTTAAATAATCTTTCATTGTCCATTCTCATGAATTGATAATGCATTTTATCTGCAATGAATTTGGCATAATCAAACATGATGGCAGGGGGTTGTCCAGGAGTGTAAATGGACATGAAGGCTATAATAATATCATCAACATACTCACTGGTAGTATAGCCTAACACACTAGATATCATTGATATAATGTCTCGGCCAAGTTCAGAGAATAGGGTCCACATATATGGGGGAGGGTCCTTAGGAATGTATTACTCTTCCATAATGAAGGTCTGGAATAATTGAGCAAGTTTGATGGAGGTGATTCTATGGAATATGTCAAATAGGTCTCCAATAGAAACGGGGGTTAGGTTTCGGCATGGTTACAACTACAGTATTTCATTGATGGATTCAGCAGTGATGGTGAATAATACAGTATGGTGAGGAGTCATCACTGCTCTTTAGCTGGGACTATAGTTCATATGGAAATAGTGAACAATTTCAGGGAAGATATGAACTCTAGGAAATTGGTATTTCGGCAAATTTGATTCCCAAAGACCTATTTTGTCTGCGTGGTTGAAGTACTGGTCCTTGTACCTATAGAATAACTTTAGTGGGGATTCATGCATAGAGGTGTCTTTGATTTGTAAGTATTTGTCTGCGAAAGGGAGATGGTCTATGTCTCGGTGGGGAGTGGTAATTGGTCGGACATCCATTGCAACTAGAGTAGCCACCCTTGGTTCTTGTGTCTTCAAGAATGGGGAAAAGGGTTTTGAGTCAAACTAGAGGAAATTGGTTTAATTCAGAGTAGCTTGGGATTGCTGGGCAACTGTTTTACTTAATCACACAACAAATTACAGCAATTGAGTAACAGGTTTGGCAATTAGATAGGGTTTCTCGATGAATTCAGATAAATACTTGGTTTTGGCTTTGAACGGGTTGATGGGCAACAATGCACAGTTTGTAGGAGGTGTACGTGACCAAAGAGTGGACTGGAAGTTCAACAACTTCAGCAAGTTGGTAGTTAGATGTGGGTTGATGGTTGCATGTACTTTGGTGCTTGCATGGAGGTCTGAGCATCTTTTTCATGATAAAGCTAAAAGCAATGAGTTTTTTAGTTTTAATGGTAAATTCAACTATTTTGGCGGATACACGGGGGATAGGTACAATTGGATATTAGTGGGATGATGTGACATTTTTTGTCATTTAGTATAAATTGGTAAGCGGTTTGGATCGCATCGCTTTTGCGCTGGAGTGGTTTTAGGGGGAGGCCTCCCAATGCCATTCATTCGATGCCACATAGCAGTGGGGAGAAAAGTGAAACCACCCATATTGGGCAAGTAAAGGTCGAGCTACCAAGGTCGCCCGATATGATTGACAGTCATCGGATTAAAGGGGGCCAATCGAATGGTGGTCAAGGTGAAAGGTTTGTCATGAGGTTAAATGGAGGGGCCTGACAAAGGTTTAAGAGCATGAGATTAAATAAATGAATGGTTTATAGAGAATTAAGGGTGTCAGATGTGATTTCATTAGCATGGTCAATTATTAATTAACCCTAGATTGGTTGATTAATCTCTTTTATTTGGATATGGTTTATAGAGATTATATTTCAAACTTTTTGGGGTGGGATATTAATATTAGGATTTTTGTCTGTAACTATAGGGGATGGGTTTTTTATTTTGTTTTTCGGGATTTAATACATATAAAGTTAGAAATTAGTATGACGGTGGCAAGGAATGAATAAAGTGCTAAATATAATGCATTTTGTTTACTTGCTTTTTTGTTAACACATGATGCTTAGGCTTTAAGTGTTCTTTTGGATTTTGTGAAAAAAGAGGTTTTCACATGGGGGGTGATCACTTTTCTAAGGTTTTACCCTTAGAGGAAGCGATTTATTAGGGGAAAGTGAGTTTCCTTAGGAAATTGCTGTTTTTCATAAGGGAAGGGATTTATTTGGGAATATGAGTGAATTTGAAGGGGGTGAATGTTCATGAGGATAATTTTAGTACTTAGGACCTATAAGTTATTGGGCCGAGGGTCCGGTCCCTCCAGAAGTCAGAGAAATGCTCTGAGCCCCTTTAACTTAAGATTTTAGGTACTTTAAGACTTTTCTCGAAAATTAGTTAAGTGGAAAATATAATGAATGAGGGAGGTTAATCAATTAACTTTTTGTACTTTGATAAATGCTCAATTTTCATCCATACTAAGAAATTTTATGATTAAGGTGAATAATATGGTCTTGTCTAATCAATCATCACAATTCTACAACCATTCTTCTACTTACCCATCTACTCATCCTACCATTTTTACTTCTCTTTATTAGGGTGCACTTAAGCTGGAAAACCTTTTACCAAAAATTTTCTTTTCTTTTATAAAAGTAATCTATCTAAGTCTAACCTTATTACATCCAAGGGCTCAAATTAAACAGTTGAGCTCCTTTTATTTACTCTACCTATCTACTTATCTGCCAAGATTAAACAGTTTGGTTAGATTTTATTCTCTATCTCTTAAGAATAAAATTGAAAACATGAAATAGCCAAGTTTAAACATTTTGACCATCCATGGATTGTGGCAAAGGTAACAAGCTACACACAATCTTTTGTTCTACATCAAAAGTAAATAGTAGTGGCATTTTGACTTGCACATTTTCATGGTCTTTTTTCTTTCTTGAGGTTCATTTTTTCATCTTTTTCGACCTTCTTCCTTTTATTCTTTTTGTCCTTTGATTTTTCTTTTAGGAAATACGCTCTTTACATTTTTAAATTTTTTGATTTTTTTAATATGAAAAACTTTTGCAGAAAGCAAGGGTGTGTACATATTACAGATTTGACCTCAACCATTCAAAAATTATGACCCCTATTGGTATAGGAACATAACAACTTGGATGTCCTTGCTCAAGTACCTGAGGAGATTTAGTAAGAATAAGGACTCACATTTTTGAATTTTTTCATGAGTACATGCAATGTCTTCCATGTGGGAGAATGTTGAACCCCAGAATTGCTTCTTTTTTACAATCCTTTTCACTCAAATTCCTCCTTTCTAGCCTTAATAACTACAATTTGGGTATCCATTTACAAGGTTAAAAGCGTAGCCCACACATGATCATCATATATTTCATAAATGCAATTTGCATTTATTACTTAACTTAATATCTACTTAAGCAAACAGATTACAATAATGTTTTAGCTGATTAATGTTTTTGCAACTAAATCCAAGGTTCGATATGTTACAGAGCCTCAGCCGAGAAATAGGGCACATGGGTAGTTGAAAATTATCTGGGACAACAATTTGTTCCTATATTCAGAAGTTGGATTGATGAAGAAGGAACTCTATCAGTTCATTCAAAGGACACGTCAACCATCGTGGAAGGTGAATCAAACTAGTGATATGAAAATTTTTTTCCTCGTGATTTGCTGCCTTGATAGAAAATGATGACCAAGATTATGGTATATTATCTCTTAAGTTGATTATAGTCAATGTCAATTATCATAGGCATAAATATCTGAAAACATTTATTAGATAAGGGTTTTATATATATGCCTCTCGACATAACTAAACGAGGCTTGAATTTTATTTGTAAGCACTATTTTTTGATATATAAAAGGTATGTTTTGATTCCATTCTACTATTTGATCTGAATGTGTGGATAATTAATTTGTTAAAGCTTGATAGTGCTACTTGCTTCTTGTAGGAGGGACCCCTTAAGATGGTAAGGTCTTTGTTCTTTAATAGTTAGTATTTCAGTTTATATTTTCTATAGATTTTTGTCAATTCATTTGAGTAATTGAGTTTTGATTCTTAGATACAAGTTTGATATTGTTCCTACTAATCATTTTAATGTTCAGGTGAAGAGAGGTTTCAGCTGCACATGGATAGAATCTAATCTAACATAGAAGTATAAGTATAAGATTTACATTGTAGTGATTTGAAATTACAGAATGAATCCTTCTTTAAGTTAGAACAAATTTGTTTGTAAGTGTGATTTTATTGTGGAGAATGACTTGATTTGAGTAGAAGTGTGATTTACATTTAAGCCAGTGTAGTTCTCAGATTGATTTACATTCAAATAGTTATGGTTTTCAAGACTGATTTTTCATTGAAGCAAGTGTGATTTTAAGAGCAAGACTGATTTTTTTTAAAATCAAGTGTGAGTGTGATAATTATTCAAGTAGGTAGGGTAGAATTTATTTTATTTTGTATAAGTTACATAGTTATAGAAAAACATGTGCATTTCGATAAAATTATCTTAGGAATGGAATGACTGACAAAGAATCCTCGCACATACATTTCATCAGTTTACTAGCCCTGGGTGATAATTCATGAAACTAATTTAACATAGATAAAATTACCAAACAACCATCTCAATGAAGTTCAAATCATGTCATTCATACTTTACAAATGAAATCCATGAGGAAGAAAATGATTTTTCAATTTGATGACACTTTGTCCCACTACCATTTTAGTATTATATAGCCACAATCTCATATGTTATTTGTCTTATTTAATAAATTGTATGTAATGAATCTTGAGAGACACATGTGGAATGTGAAAGGGCCACATATGGAATGTCATAAGTCATATATATAATATGAATATTCACGGTAGTTGAAGAGTCATGCGGAAGAACAAAGTTCATTGTATTTTCTATAAATAGCTCCTCATAACTCCAGATAAAGGATTGGATTTTGGGAGTCTTGCCTTCACTTCTCCTGTAGTGCATATGAGATAAGTCATTCTTTGGATAATCAAGTTTAGGCTTGATGTTCCACTACTGGATATAATGTTTCATCTATGTAACAATGTTTTTGTGATATTTCATTCTTAATCAAAGATATATTAGCTGACACTACTTCATATATGTATCGTAGATATAGTAGGACTATTATCATTATGGTTGTGGTATATGTTGCTTTAATTATATACTAAGTTAATGAACTAACTAATTTCTTATCTATGGTTATTATTGAATGAGTTTCGTTATTCTTTATTGATTGTTGTTTATTATGTGGAGTAATTTGCAAGTAATAAAAAATCTTTCTCTTCCTTCCCATGTCCCCCTTTAGGATAGTACTAATTATTTTCTAACCAAAGGCTAATTTTCCCTACTAGCAATGGAATTCACCCCATTTTACATATTACACTGGGTGTCTCACAAAGCTTATATAGTTTCTAACCCAAATATGTGTTGCTTTCTCTTGTGTGTATTCTTAACTAATTCATATCTTTCGAACCTTTCCAATGATGGTCGGATAGTATATCTGAATGGGAATCCTACACCAAATGATGTGAGGTCTAATTGGGACTGCACATCAGGGAGATCCCCTTACATGTTCACAATATTGAGCATCGTCAACATTTTTGGTGCTAGAAACAGGGCTATATGACCATATGAGCATGTGAAGTATGTTTAAATATCTTATATTTAATGGCTTCATCCCAAACCATAATCCCGAGGTTATTTTTCAAATCTTTATACTTTTTTATCCCTGAAAATTTCTTACATAACTTTTCACATTTAAAATTCAATGGAAATGGTACAACAACCATCCTTGATTTCATAATTGAATTTTTTCAATTCTATTTTTCAAGTGGTGTTTATTCTAAAAATATTCTCACACAGTTGTTTACCATTACGTTGGATGGTCATGTAAAGTAGTGGTGCTATTATTTCCCACAACTTCTATTTCATCTTTTAAGCAATTGGTTAATGAGCTTCTGATTGTTTTAGACAAATATCAATATTAATATATTCTTAATGAAATTGATTAGCTTAGAATGGAGTCAAATGAATCTCTCAGACATTTTGTTGGCTAGTTCCTTCATCTTTGTTATGAATTTGTAAATGATGATGTGGACTGCTAGTTCTTCGATGAGAAGTTTCATTTTTTAGTCTCAACATCAAGAACATCTTTTGAATTTGATTCATTATGTCCTCTCGATCAAAAGGAATTTAATTTCCTAAGCAGTAACCAAATATGCCTTTTGTTCAATGTCTCCCTCCTTTGTATGTTCTATGTTCTGAACATGAACCGATTGGTGAATCTGAAGATCAATTTTTAGATGACTAATTGATTTTTCTTTCAGATCTCCCCCCTTATGGTGATTCATATGACCTTATAAATCAACCATATTTGAATCTTGATATCTCACTAGTCAATCTTCTACCTATTGATCAAGTTGAATCCTTGGATAACCATGACCTGAATTATTTCATTTTTTTAAAATATATCGTAATGAGTGTTCAAGTAACATGGATAAATCTTTTTTCCTACAAGAATATTTTGATTTTCAGGAATTTCAAATTGATTCTGAGGCAATTATTGAATACATTTTTCAGGAATATCTCCTTTCAATCAAGAATTGTGGTAACCTTGAAAATCTATCTGATCAACCTCAAATTACTTGTAAATCTCTTGGTCTAAATGATGACTCTTGTTTTGATAATTAGCTAACCATGTTTTATTAGAATTCAAAGTTAGGTTAGGTGGGTATGACACTTTGACCTATGGTGATGGTTATGTCATGGTCCTATCACCCTTCACGTGTTTATGATTTATGTCAGTTCACAATTTTTTTGCACAATTTCAGCGTTAATGTCATCACCTAGGATGTCAAGTCACTATTGAGGGATTCCCATTTTCTTCAAATAAAATATTTCAACCCTTAGGGAAAAAAATTTAATTTGGCTATTGAATTTCCACCGCTACATCCCACCTCAAGAAAATATTTAATCTTTAACATGGAAACAAAGAATGATCTTAAGGGATGTCAAATATTTTAATCTATTCTATATTTTACGCCATTCATCAAATAATCTCACTCGCATGACAAAATTGATTGTGATTGTCTTGTTAATGTTGATTATGATATTGATCTTTCTTTGATCAATATTTCTTGTCAAACATTACCCAAAGGTTGTTTCCATGATCCTATTGTAGATTCCATCAAGGAATATTATCAGTAGGGATCGATGTCTCATGGCTTATATTTGCAATCACCTCATCAGGTATTGTATGGTAATAGATGGTACTTACTCTTCTTGTGGAGTGTTTCCTTTGATAAAGCAGTCGAGCGTGTTACACCATTATCATTGCACTTCATGTTTCTATGTGTCAATGGACATGTTTGTCTGGTTTATCCTTTGCAGCACACTGCATTTTACTCTGGTTTTGCATAATCACATCATTTGACCCAAAGGTTCAGAGAATATTCTATTAATGCATTGGAAATTGAATTTCAAATGACCCGACCCTTTATTGTCTAGGTTAGGATAGGATATCATTTTGTCATATGCATTGCATTCCAATTTTGCATTTTCATTCTTTTTCTTTTATCTGTTCTTGAATAAAGCCAGTTTTGAGCTTCAGGATGATGTGGTTAACGTTTTGTGAAAGTAAAGTTGTACTAACACACAACCGGTTTCTTATCTATTACCCTCTTCCTTGATTTGTTTTACATCTTTCAACTAAATGATTTTTTGATGGAAAATGTGCTCCTTTAGCTGGGAAGATTAAACAAAACTCTAATGCTTATATCTATTAAGGATTCTCATTCTTGTACTCAGTCTTGTTTATTAATAATGTGTTCTTCCTTATCTATATGAGTAGAGTAACATAAAAGGAAAAAATTTAGTGAACAAAAAGTTAGAGGTATTAAACATGTCTCTAGAGGAGAAACCTCTTCTCCTCTCAATAAGTCGGGATACCTCTTACACTCGTTGAAAAATAATAAGGGCCTATGCACAGTCCTATGAAAATAAATAAAAGAAAGGGTGTAATAAAAGAAAGGGTTCCTATGCAAGGAGATGAATAACATGACTTCATAAAAGTTCTGTCTAGGCTCACTAGCAGTGATGCAATGTTTGTGTTCCTAAAGTGACTCCACCAGGGTACTATCTAGGCCTACTAGCAACAGAGCAATTCTTGAGAGGTAAAAATGATAATATATTTTTTTAAACTCCTTGTGCTATATTACCCTTGCTTACATCGACATGATCATGGTACTCCTTACTTTATGTTGTGTTACACAAAGTAATGGAATAGGGCAGACAACATCTTTAACTGGGTAAGAGTGGGAAGATAAGATAACTCATTGGTTGAATTAATACTTCCTAGAGAAATGAGACTTCGTGTTGAACAAAACCATTTCAAAGAAGTTGGGGTTCATCCAATGTGTTTCCAAGTGTTGTTGCTATGACAACGACCCTCCAAATTATTTTCCTAAGTCAATTTTGGAGCCTACATGAACTTCCATTTCAAGCCCATTAATGTCGTCACATTGTTTGATTTTTTATTTGTGTGTATTACATCGTGTCTCATCCTCTTGATAAAATCTCTCCTAAGTGTCATCACCTAGCTCTTAGAAGTGCTTGTGTTATGTAGCCTATGGTTAATCAAACTCATGACTTGCCTTGACTTAGAAACTAGGCATTTTTCCATGCATACACTTGAAAAGCACTCAAAATCACGTAGAAGGAAGAAAAGCCAAGAAAATTTCCCTTTAAGGAAAAATTACACTTCAAGTTGATGTAGATATGCCCCTATGTTGAAAATAGTCCTTCGGGTTAAAGAAGTGCACCCTCCTTGATCTCACTAATTCTAGCTGAACAAGTGTGCCCTTCTTGAGAACATTCATTTGCCCAAATAAGTGCACCCTCCTTGAGCACATTCCATTTTGCCGAAGACATGTGCTCTACTTGATTTCATGCATGAGATTCTTTGTTTCTTTTGGTCACACTCCTTTAAATTAGGATCCCACTTAACTTCCCTTAACTAATCCTTTCACTTGTTGAGAAGTCAAAATCATGCATGAAACAATTTTGCATGTAAACTCTTTTAAATTAACCCAACTAATCATTCATTTTCATAATAATTCTCATCCAGGTTGAGCCCACATCAGTGGATCAAGGAAATCATCATCGATCTACCTTACAAGTAAGTTTTGCATCTTGAACCCATTCATTTTCTTTCATGATTTCACTGTCGATCTTATTTTTCTTGCTAGAATTTTTTTCTTTTTTCTCAATTTATTTACTAGAATTTTTTTTCAATCTTGTTCTTGCCAGTGTTAATTTGTTACCGCATGTTGAAACTCTACACATTCCTCATATTTTCACACCCTACCATGGTTGCGACAACATGCATGAAAGATTGTAGATCCTTCCTCTTTTCATTTCTATCATGAAATCTTGTTCTTAAACTAGTTCTTGAGCTTTCCATAGGCAGAGAACTCTCCTAGAACATGAATCCCAATCCATTCTTGAAAACTTTGCCCAAAATGGCCAAGTTTCCCTCTTGAGTACATTGCTTTCTCACGAAAAAGGTTCTCCCTCCCTGGGAGCATAATCACACCCCGAAGGATTGAATTGTTTTCCTTCATCCCTTTGACATGTTCAAGTGTACGTTCCCCACCCTTAAGCGCATGAGCACACTAAAAAGTCCTTAATGACCCTAAACACCCCTTCATGCTTTGAAAGTGTTCCATCCATTTTGTCATGTAGATTTTCTGCACATGCATGTAAATGTATTCTATCATTGATACATTTACATTCTTAGTTACATCTAATGGACTTTTGCATATAATTTACTAAGATATTGTTGCATTGTAAGGTCGCAGTAAGATAATCTTGTTGTCATGAGTGTACTGCAATAGACAGGTGTTCGAGCTATAAGTATTGTCACCCTTTAAACATTTTTTTTCGCCATTCGTCCTTTTACATGTACATTAGCCTCCAAAGAAAATTCATAGGAAAGCATTGAGAAAGAAGTTAAAGAAACAAAACCAACAATTACCATTTGTGCAAATACACAACGCTTTATTAATAAATCTAATGAGGTCACATGGGGTAGTATAAATACATATTCATGCAAAATAAGTTTTCTAATAACTTGGAAGAAGTGCAAGCATACAATAGTATTAAGAAGTCTAGGATGCATAGGATCAAAGGCAGATTCTCGATTGTCCCTTATGCATAGGTGATTGAGTGGATTATCACACACATGGATGACTCTCATCTTTTATTCATAGTGAGAGTGGTAGTAAACTCACCACCTATTATGGAGAAGATATGTAGACCTACTACAATATGCTCAGGCCCACAAAATATGCAAACAATTACTTTTACACCAGATGGCCAACCTCGACGTAAGCTACATCATCAAATCATGGTTTCGAGAGCTTCCTAAGTTTATCGACCACCCATACATAGTTTATCTTAGCAATATTATCAAATATCAATATCATTATCTCATAGTTATGTGTTATTAGTTGCATAGGTGCAAGAAAGCTGAGGAATTTAAGGAAAACTAGATATATATGCTCAATATGGTGGTAACTGATGGAAAAATTTTCAGTTGGATAGATATATTTTCATCTGAGTTGCAACATCATGTGTGGGAGGAGAAAGTATCTTTCAGTTCATACCAGGCACCACAATTATATATGTTTGCATTTCTTTTAGATGGAATCTATGTACAATATGCTTTCCCAATATTATCTTAGACCCCTCACGATAGGTTTCTAGTTTACTTCCAGTGTAGATTGGCTAAGCACTTATTTGAAGTTATTTTTCTTATGATATTTGAGATTGATCCTCCTTACATGGTTGATTAGGTGAAGGAGCCACTCCTGGATATCACATATTGGTTTGTAGCTCTTGACGGTACATAGATCAGATGTTTTGGTTATCAGATATCCCCTCATCTCATGCTGCAATAGGGTACAAATAACATGGTCATGTAGGAAGTAGAAAATCAGTTAGAAAATGGATTGTAAGGAGCTCTTCATAAGAGGAAGAAATGCCCATGGCCCACCCTCCCTTTGAGGATTAGGTTTTATGATTTAAAGAGTGACGTGGTGACAACGACAAAAGTACAAGATCTAGATTGGTTGCACTTCACAACTAGATAATTTCATGGATATGATCCCAAGAGAGTGTGGAAGCAACATTATGGAAGGATCATTGTCAATTGGGGAAATTCATCAATATCTACAACAAAAAATGAGAAGGTGAAGAACTGGTACTATGTAGCCATAAAAGCACATCTGGGGATGGGAAAAATTCACCCCAAGGACAAACAAGTCAAGGTATGTAGGTTCAAGAGGTAAAAAATTTAAACCTTAAGGAAAATCGTTTATAATCTAGGAAGAGTATTAAATATGATTCGATAGGATAAAGCAACAGGAAATGGAAAGTTGATCCTTCCAATACAGGAGCTACATAAGCAGAACAAAAGAGGAGAGAAGCATAAGAAGAGGAGAAGAAGAATCAATTCAAGTCTTGAGAAGCAATAAGAAGAATAAGTTGAGAGGAGAACGATAGAAGACAAACAACAAAGGTCATTCTAGGAGGAAAAAATAGCACAAAGACTAGAAGAAGAATAATTGACATAGCAGATAAGAGAGGAAGAGTTTTGAGGAATAGGATACCATTCAACCCATGGATGATGAATCATGTTCTCCAAAAGAACCACCCCTCATTGGTGGTCATGTTTGATTAAGAGAAATCAGGATCACACCTCCACCCACAGAAAGAGTCATCAATGTGTGCAGTGTAACATTTGATCATCTTAAGAAGGGGATCATACAACAAATGAATTTATACTTCCAAAATGATCGACACAGTCCAATGTTGATTTCTACATAGAAGGTGATAAATGCAAACATTAGAAGGAATCACAAAGAAATCATGGTGAAAAATGTTTAAATTTTCTACACCAGCACAGGAAAAATCTGAATACTTGCTAAATGAGAATGTTAGATTGAGGAGAGAAGTTGTTGTGGTGAAGAAACATGAATAACATCTTGCAATGGAGAATCAATTGTTATCATCACAGAGCATCAACACCAAAGAATGGAAGTCAACAATGCAGTAGGAACTGGGGGCAATGTAGGACACCATGGTGTAGTTATATGATGATACAATACATCGACAACAAGTGGTGGATCATCTCATTGAAATTCCGAAGAAACCACAAGAATTCGTAAAAATCCTGAAAGTAGAACACAAATAAGTTGATCAACTATAGGAGTGGGATTCCAAGTATCTGGATGCTCTACACCATTTGGAAAGGAAATGCATGAGTGTTGCTAATATAGATAGAGTTTAGCTAAGACTTCACCATCAGAACTACATGCACCTTGGAGAACAATCGATTACTACTATTCATACTTATAATTGACTACATAATTATTTGGAGTCTCTAGCACAAAAAACTGTAATGCCTTTAATATGGACACTTGAATCAGTCATAGGAAGATAAATCATCTTTCACGATATTAGGAAATAAATTGGACAGATCAAGCAAGAAACATAATAGGAAGGAGTGTAGGTCATCAAATACATTATTATATAGTATTCCATCACATTAATCAAAGCTCATATGAAACTTTCATTGCTATGGAATAATGTACAGTCAAACTCCAAGACCATACTGATGGAGACATTGAAGGTGAAGACATGTTATATAGGGGATTTTCCAGTTTAGGTCAAAGCCATCTCAACGAAGTTCGAAGCATGGAACACATATATTACAAATTAGCTCAATGAGGAAGAAAATGATTTGTCAATTTGATGAGACTTTGTCCCATTATCAATGTTGTGTTATATAACCATTGTATCATATGTAATTTGTCTTATGTAATAAATGGTATGTAAGGAATTCCAGGACACACATGTGGAATCTAAAAGGGCCATATATGGAATATAATAACTCATGTATAGAATATGAAAAATTATGGGAGTTAAAGAGTCATGAGGAATCTCGAAGGTCACTGTATTTTTTATAAATAACTCCTCATAATGTAAGATAAGGGTTTGGATTTTGGGAGTCTTTCCTTGGCTTCTATTGTAGTGCATATGATATATCATTATTTCGAGAAGAAAGGTGTGTATTCATGCTCCACTACTGGATATAGTGTTTCATTTATGTAATAGTCTACTTGGGATCTTTCATCGTTACTTATAAGCTCTATGATCCGACACTTCATTGTACATGTATCACGAATATAGTAGGACTATTCTTGTTATGTTTATGTTATTTGTTTCTTTAATTACATAGTAAGTTAACGAAATAGTTCGTTGATTAGCTAAGGTTATTATTGGATGAGTATTACTATGCTTTAATTATTGTTGTTTATTATATGAACTAATATGTAGGTAATCAACTAGCCTTTCTCTTCCTTCTTGGGTCACCCTTTAGGATAATATTAATACTTTCTAACCAGTGTTGAGTTACGAAATGGGTATGTATTTACTATTAATTTCATCATCGTTTTCCTTGATTCTTATCTTTTTCATATATTAACGCGGTAATATATTGAGGAAATATGGTAAGAAATGAAGGAATTATTTGTAGTTATGATTTAGCTAACTCTTACCCTTCTTTATGCAAGAAAGTGACAAAAGGAACAATTGTTGTTCCCTAACATTGGAACAACAAAATATGACAAAGAAAGGAAGGAACATGTCAGTTGCGAACAAGGCTGAGAGTGAATCAGAGGGATCCACATGAAATAGGAAAGATGTTTGAAGTTAGCAATGGGTTGTGAATCCCTCAGGATCAAGAGATCCTGAGGGATCACATTTACCATTTACCCTTTACTCCTTTCTGATTATAAAAGAAAGTGATTGTAGGAGGAAAGGGGAGGAAGATTTGTTATTTTTCAAGTTGTAAATTTAATTACAGACTTATTCTATTGGAGAACATGATTATATTGTAATGCTACCTAACTTTGATGATTAATATATAATTGAAGTTGATGTTCCCTCGCATTATTTGAAGTAGCTTAGTAGTGTTCGCTGGCAGCTAAGGGCCCGGCCTCTGGTGGATTTAACTGCTTTCTTCTGTTATAATTCTAACTCTTCTAAAGTGTGGTTGGTTTGATAATTTCCCATTTCTGTGAGTTTACTTTATTCACTTTTTATCATTGCTTGTATTGAAGTAGTGTATGTTATGTTTATAATTTACAGCATTGTCATTTGGTTTGAGTTATGTTTATTACAAAGTAAATTATCTATATAGTGAATCGCATTGAATTAATCATCTGTAAGAGTTTGATTATTGCTATCAGACTCTTAGAATTGATATCGTTTCCATTTTGATTGCTTTATAGAGATTGAGCATAGTTTATATTGAATCATCTAAGAAGATTTGAGTTATTGTTACTGTGCTCTCAGCTGATGATGTTGTTACTTGAATTGCTGTAAGATTTGGTTTCCGTAGAGGATTGAGTTTTGATATTTCCTTTAATCCTTGCAATTTGCATTTATCAGATGCATCCATTTATTCTTGTGTCAAATATCTATACTACAATTTAAGAAACATTACATACTGTGTACACTCTTGAAATAAGAGGACTTGCCTGGGTTGATTATTAATGTGGGATAATTAGGAGTTTTAAAGGGCACCTTTTATTAGCCAACATTTTGGTGATGTTGTTGGGGAGAGTGTAGCCATTTTACAAAGAGTGATGTATATCTAATAATTGTTGTTGAGGAAAAATTGGGTATTGAAAACAGAAGGTAAGAACCTACGTAACTAGTAAGTAAAGTGCTTGCTCCTCTGCCCGCTTTTCATCACAATTACAGAAAGGTGAAGTAGGTGTTTGATGCTTGTCTGTTGGGAGAGAACTATGTATTAAAAATGGAAGGTAAGAACCTGTGTATGGAGCAAGTAAAATGCCTGCTCCCCCGCCTACTTTCCAGCATAATTGTTAAGGACTTAAGGTAGACAAGACCAGAAAACAATCCAATTCCATATCCCAAACCTGAAAAATCTAAGGGACTGGTGACCCTTGGACAATCAACTTTCATTGACAACATCTTAAAGAAAGTTGAATCTCATCCATCAGTAGGTCCTCGAACCGTTCCTTCCAGACAACCTACTGTTTCCCTTTGGACCACAGGCTCACCATCTATAGCCTATGTTAAGGCCCACAATAAAACAAAAGTAACTGAGCAAATTTTTCAAGATATTGAAAATTCATGCCTAATTCCCTCACAAGAAGGGAATTCTTGTAATATTTGTGAAGGAGGAGGAGAAATAGGGGAAACAAAGGAACCAAGATCCCCTCACATAGTAATTGAGTAAAGGACACCTAGTGTCCCAAACCAAGGGAGTATTGTTAAGATCATTCCCACCCCTTCTCGACATCCTAGGGATAACTCTCTAGCTCCAGAGATCCTGGAAGGGTACTGACATATCTTTGATCAAATGACCAATAATCCACAAGCACCCCAAACCTCTACATTACAGTAACCTATCGTTTACATAGCTGTCAACGTACCCATGAAAGCTATCCCTCTACAAAATACTCCCACCTTTCATGGACTCACATTAGAAGATCTAGATGCATTTATGTTTGAATTTGATTTGTTATGTTGGGGTCATTATTACACCACCAACCCCCAGAAATTAAATTTGTTTCCATGTAACTTAAAAGGAGTAGCCCTGCATTGGTTTATGGGACTAGGTGGGGGCACCATAAATGATTGTGATCAAATGAAAACCGCTTTCCTTAAAAAATATCAGGATTATTGCAGATCTAGGGAACTAAAAGATGAAATATTCCAAATGGTAGCAAGACCTAGTGAAACATTCGAAGAGTATGTGGAGCATTTTCAATATAACCTCCAAAGGTCTCCCTACACAACTCTACCTTTTCCTGATAACGTGCTAAAAATTACACTGACTAAAGGGATGAAAGACCAATGGATAGAGACTTTAAATATTATGCGTAAAGGTGATATATATCAAGAAGACTATGCTAAAATTATTAATTTGTGTGTTAGGTACTCAAGAGGCAGTACGAGATTGAAACCAGCAGAATGTGATATGACCACCAGGGACATCAAAATCTGTGGCAGAAGCATTACTCATGCAGAAATCAGCAACCTGCTTGAGGATTTCAAAATATATATCTTGGGAACTTTGACGACATAATTAGACATCATGCAAACCAAGCTAAAGCAGGCTGTAGCCAAACATAACCTTGTGATCTTTCACCCTTGATGCAGGAAGAAGCATACTCATAAAGAATGCCCACTAGATATGGTATAGACCTATACCATATGCACTAAAGATCATGCAACAGAAAATTGCCCATCGCTCCCAGGGTTAAAAGCAGTCTTCAAGGAGGCAGAGGAAGAAACAGAACTAGTCTACCTGTTAAATCAGTGTTGCCAATGGCATACATGACAAATAGGTATACCTACTGAACCATCTTCTTTCTTTCAACCCTTGCAATATAATTCTCAACAATACACATGAACTACATGGCAGAACCATCCACCTTTTCCTAACTGGCCACAACAACCATTCTCTATTACACCTTGGTCCAATCAATCAAATCAAAACAATAGTTGGCCAAATTCCTCTTACTTTCCACCATTCTGGCAGAATAATACATATCCATCCCAGTGGCCACCATCCACTTCACAAAAATAGAACTTGCGGTCAAGCTGGAAAAGACCTATAAACCAGCGAGTAGGAACAATCCCCCTACCTCAATCTACACTACCAGCACCTTGCACATTGCAACAAAACCCTCAACCCAATCTACGACCACAACTCCCAGCCTGGTCCAACCCGAATCCCAACAATATACTAGTCTAATCTATACAAATTATTGAAGGACCAAAGCCAGAAACTGAGTTGAGGGAGTGTAATGAACTCAAATTAAGGTCTGGATAGATAATTGAGTTAGAGGGGGGTAAAAATATACAATTAGAAGATCTGTTACCTGTAGAACAAACACCTCAAATGGAGAATATGGTTAAACATAAGAGCCATGATCAAACTATTACCTCTTCTCCACCATTCCCAGAGAGATTGATTATACCGTGCCCAATAAAATATCTTGGTTTTGATCTTCTGGGAGAATTAAAAAATATTTCAATAAAAATACCCCTCCTCTAGGTTATTCAGGACATTCCAATTTATGCAAAAACTATTAAGGAATTGTGTACTAAAAATCCTAAGAGGAAAATAAAAACAACCCCAATTGTCCATGTAGTTAGAGCTTTGTCTGATTTATTATCAGGCAGAGAAACACCGATGAAATATGAGGACCCGGGAAACCCTATAATCACAGTACAAATAAATGGATGTTCCTTCCCCAATGCATTAGTTGATCAAGGAGCAGCCATTAATATTCTCACAACAAAAACCTATCAAGAACTTAGCATTACAACCTTGGATCCAACTATGAACTTGCTGGAATTTGCTGACCAATCAGTTGTCAAACTAGAAGGGACATTACAGGATGTAATGGTGTCTGTATATTCTTGAGAATACCCAGCAAATTTCTTGATTATTAATCCTAGAAATCGGTTAGATGGACATCCCCTAATTTTAGGAAGACCTTGGCTAGCAACTGCAAATGCTTACATAACTTGTCGAATAGGCAGTATGAGTATATCAAGAGGAATTAATGTGAAGAATATAGCTTTATATCCTCCAGCTGAGCCAAGCCTAACAATAATAAAAACTCAGAAACAACCTGTATCATAGTTAACTGAAAACATTTGATCACCGCTAACTATAGAAGATTCTCTTTAATTTAAGAATCAAAGAGAAGATGACATTATTAACACTTACATTAACTAACCAGATGTTGTATCTAATCTAAAATGTCACATGATCAAAGAAACCCTAGATAAAAAAATTTAAGAACATCCCTTAAAAGATACTAATGACCAAACAATACCAACAACAACTATTTATAACAGCAAACCCATTGAAATTGAGCCAAGGAAAGTCCTAAACATTAACAAAAACATGACTGATGACCAGTAGTATAGGCTTGTTCAACTGCTTAGAAAATATAAATAGGCTTTCACTTGGGATTACCCGGATATGAAAGGGATTGATCCCCAATTATGCATGCACCACATCTATAATGAGAAAGATGTGAGAGCCATTCAACAACCTCAATAGAGGTTAAACCCTCACCTTAAAGATGTTGTTAAATATGAACTACAAAAACTGTTAGATGTAAATTTCATCTATCCTATATCTGATAGAAAATGGGTTTCTCCATTAGTGGTGGTTCCTAAAAAGAATGGGAAGTGGTGTATATGTGTTGATTATAGAGAGATTAATAAAGCAACCCAAAAATATGATTTTCCCCTCCCATTCATCGAGCAAGTTTTGGACACATTGGCAAGTAAAAAATTCTTCTCTTCCCTAGATGGCTTCAACATCTACAACCAAATCCAAATTTCCCCTGAAGATAAGGATAAGGTTTCCTTCACCTACCCCTGGGGGACATTTTCTTATAGGGTATTACCTTTTGGACTGTGCAATGCACCTACCACATTCTAGAGAGCCATACTCAGCATTTTCTTAGACTTGATAAATCAGGGACTTGAGGTGTACATGGACGATTTTACACCCTATGGAGATGATTTTGATCCTACATTACAAACACTAGAGAAAGTCCTGCAAAGATGCATTGCTACTAGGCTTTTCTTAAGCCATGAGAAATGCCACATGATGATGGTTGATGGCCTCATCTTGGGCCACTACATCTTAGCAGCTGGAATCCAGGTAGATCTAGCAAAAATTCAGATAATCCCCTTAATACCAACCCCCTACACACAAACTGAGGTACGCAGTTTTTTGGGATTTTCTCGATATTATAGAAGATTTATAAATAATTTCTCCCAAATTACTGCACTGTTATATGCTTTAATAGGAAATATCGATTTTTTATGGACTGACAAATGTGACATTGCTTTTGAAGAGTTAAAATGACTAGTATCAATAGCCCTAGTATTACGGGGCCCAAACTAGGATTTAGCATTTCAGATTTCATTCGATGCATCAGATACGACCATTGGAGCAGTTCTCGGCCAGAAGGAAGATAAGAAACCTTATGCGATATACTACATCAAAAAAAAATTAACTCCTGCTGAGTTGAATTACACCATGATTGCGAAAGAATTTCTAGCTGTGATCTATGCTATTAACAAATTCAGACACTATATAATAGGATACCCTGTGCTTTTGCATACTGATCACTATGGTGTTAAATATTTAGCTAATAAACCTGTTACGAATGGAAGAGTGACACGATGGTTGATCCCTTTGTAGGAATTCAACATAGCAATCAAGGATACACCAAGAAAGGAAAATCTGGTGGCATAATTCCTCTCACGTGTGCCAAAGACAGATGTCTCTGCAGCAGTAGAAGACCAGTTCTTTGATGAGCACCTATTTGTTGTAACCATGAAAACACCATGGTATGTGGATGTCACGAGCTACCTAGCAGTAGGAAAATTACCCAAGCACCTAATGCCCAGTGAAAGAAAACTAATAGTACAACGCAACACTTGGTTCTCCTGGATCGAAGGATACCTCTTTCACACGGGAGCCGATATGCATATCTAAGGTGTGTTAGGGAAGAAGAAATCTTCAACATCCTAAAAGCTTGCCATGATGGACCTTGTGGTGGAAATTTTGCAGACCACAATACTGGGCATAAAGTCTTACAGATGGGCTATTATTGGCCCACCATTTTTAAGGATTCCAAGAAGTTTGTCCAGGCATGTGATAACTGTCAAATAATGGACCTCCCTAGATAGCCTGACGAGATACCCTTGCATCCATAGTTAGTCATTGAACCTTTTGAACGTTGGCCATTAGATTTCATTGGCCCAATAAACCCATCATCTAATCAAAATACATACATACTGGTTGTAATAGAATATGTGACTAAATGGGTGGAGGCAGAAGCATTACCAAGGGCAACAGAGGACTCAGTAATCCACTTTCTTTTCCAAATTTTCGTGCGATATGACTTGCCTAGAGAAATAATCATGAATGGAGGGCCACAATTTGTAGGCCATAAGATTGCCCCTACATTAAAAAATCATAATATTATGCACAAAATCACATCTCCATACCACCTGTAAGCAAATGACTAGGTAGAAAGTACCAATAACATAATCAAGGCTATACTAGCAAAGAAAATCACCTCACATACACATGACTAGGCTACCCGATTGCCAGAAGCCTTGTGGGCATATCGCATGACATGAAAGAATACATAGGATACTCCCCATATCAGCTAGTGTTTGGAAAAGAACCTATCTTTTGAATAGAATTTGAAATTCAGACATTGAGGATAGCTCAAGAAGTAGGCTTGGATTTGAATGAAGCATAGATTAACAGGCTACATCAAATCAATGAATTGGATGAAATCCGGCTATCAACTCTTAAACATACTGCACTGATCTAGTAACAAAGAGCGAAATGGCATGATTCCTTCATCGAGAAAAAGATATTTCATGAAGGTGATTGGGCACTTCTGTATGATTCTACATTCCAGGCTTTCTGGGCAAACTGCAGACCAGATGATTAGGCCCCTATGAGATACAGGAGGTGCATGATAATGGGACACTTACATTAGCCACCATTCATGGGTCTTGCTACTCTTTTAAAATGAATGGACACCGAGTACACCTCTATCACAAATCACTTACAAGGGAATCCTTTTGCCAACTGTTACAGGAAGATTCCACAATACAAACTCTTTCTTAGGAGGGCAACCCTTCCACAACACTAGTATAGTGAAGAATTTACTTTTTTTTAAACTTGTACATAAATTTTCCTTTTTGTTTGACTGGATTTTCTTTGATAATAGATTGTATATTAGCTTTTTCTCTATTTTTCATTTGTTGTTCCCTATAGGGAAAAGTTGTTGTTCCCTCTAGGGAATAGCAATTTTTTGTGTATTTTCCCTTGTTGTTCCCTGAAGGGAACAACAATTTTTGTGTGTATTTCACTTTTCTATTCCCTACAGGGAATAACGATTTTCATGTGAATTTTTCTTCGCTATTCCCTACAAGGATAACTATTGTTCCCTCTAAGGAACAACAATTTTGGCGTGCATTTTTTCTTGTTGTTCCCTATAGGGAACATCAATTTTTGTGTGTGCTTTGTTTTGTTGTTCACTATAGGGAACAACTATTGTTCCCTATAAGGAACAACAATTTTTTCTGTGCATTTGCTTTGTTGTTCCCTGCAGGGAACAACTACTATTCCCTACAAGGAACAACAATTTTTAGCGTGTATTTCCCTTGTTGTTCCCTACAGGAAACAACTATTGTTCCCTATAGGAATAGCAATTTTCATATGTATTCCCCTTACCGTTCCCTATTGGGAACAACATCATTTTGTGTTTGTTTTCTTTGTTGTTCCCTATAGGGAACAACTACTATTCCCTATAAGGAACAACACATTTTTTGCAATTTTTCTTTGCTATTCCCTTAAGGAACATCACTTTTTGTGTGGGTTTTTCTTTGATATTCCCTTCAAGGAACATTACCTTGTGAATATTTTTTAGAACATCCTCTTTCTCTTCCTTGCATAATCATCCCTAGACCATCCCAGTTTCACTCTTGATGATCCTATTAATGACATAAAAGGTACAATACATATGTAAGGACAACAAGTATGGTGTCTAGTGGAACAGGCAAATATCTTGAATACTATCATCTTTAACAAGATTGCTTTGTGATGATTGAAAAAGAAAAGAACAGTTATCTATATCACTTCACTATCCTCATTTCCACTATAAACCAAACTAATTGATTATATGTACCATGTCGGTTCCTCCCTTCCCCGTATAACTCTCTGTGTGTATTATCAATAAGATTATGGGTATATTTTTTTCTATTGACATGCTCAAACTTCTTCCACCATCCCTACTCTTAGGGAGTGATGAGCCACCCTCTATGTATAAAATGGGGACTATAAAATAAATAATATAATAAATATATATATATATATATATTATATATATAATATATATCATATATTATATATAATATATATTATATATAATATATATATATATTATATATATTATATATATATATAATAATATATATATAATATATAATATAATATATATTATAATATATATAATAATATGTATTAAATATATATATATATATATATAATGATATATAGATTATATATTCACTAACAGTTTTGGAGGATAGGGGGTCTCATCACGAGCCAGCCTACCATGATCATATTGAAGGAGCAAAGTAGCATTCCCACTATGCCCACCACACCAGGGATATGATCCAATGGATGCATAAACAAACAAAGTCCTTGGAAATAGGAGGTCTTATCATGAGCCAGCCTGACCGCTTTCGCGACTTTCCAGTGAATGGTAATGTGCTCACATGGTTACCAAACCAACACATTAGTCTCTACTATGGACATCATAAGACACTTCCTCGATTATACATAGAGGACCATGGTTCACAAAGGTTAGAAAGCAACTCTGTCGAGGCTATGGATGCCTGCAGGCAACAGAAGCTTCGTTGATGGTATTGAAGCTTTATTTTACTCCAAGAATTATTATAATACCATCTTCTTATGTTTTTATCTTTTCTATGGAGATATTATGTCCCTAACATACCTTGAAACGTTATGCATGAGTAATTTTTTTAAATCAACCACAACAGTTTAAGTGGAATACCGACACCAAAGTATTATTTCCTATGTATGCTGTCCATTTTTATTTATCATATCACATCACAACAACCTATCATTTATACATAGTTCTCAGTACATGCGTTCATTTCACCACTCCAATATCCTTTATGATCCTTTCATTAATATGCATACCTTGCCAATCCATCACTCCTATACTTTGTTGCCAGCACATTTACCCTTTCATTCATTCAGTGATAGGCGACCTATTATTTTGAAGGGGGGCGGGGACCTCTAGTGTACTTATGCATGTGTTGTCATATTTTTATTTGATTTTGCAGAATGATATGACATTCCATGATCATAGAGCATGTGGTATTATAACAACACTCAATAACAAAATATATGTTTATAAAGTATCACCTAATAAAGAAATCACAACCATTTGTTGTTCCATCGCTCAGCTCTATTCGTTGCTGTGCTTTCCCTGCTACACTTATTATTTGCAGAATTCAAGCATTATGGGAGGAAGAACAGTGCACAGAGAACCTCTAATAATGTCTACTTTTGATGAAGCTAGGGAAATTTTAGCTCGAGCCAGATGGATAGCATAATTACGATATTTCAACCACCCAACAAGGAAATTTTCAATGAATTCTTATGAAATCTATAGAATGGACAATCCATGGTAAGGGGTAGGAAAATCATGTATCAGACGCTATGATAGCAGAAGTATCTGGATTATCGGTAGAAGGAACAGTATGGGCTGGCAAGTGGTTGAAGCTGCATGATGCTATTGAGGCTTTTAGAGATGAAGGATAGGAGCCGATCAAAAAGGGAAAAGGAATTCGACCATCTTCTCTTCAAGAACCATGGGGAGAACTAACATGAACCATCCAAAACAACATTACATGCAATAGGGGAAAATACGTGTTAAGGCTACATTAACTCAAACTCTTAGCAGTTCTAAAGCGAAAGTGCTCTGTTAATTTGCCTGCATTGTTGAATTATTTACTGTGTGACACCATCAAGAGGCTGAGACAGTCCCAACACATAGAAACTGTAGTAAGCCACCACTTTTGGATGAGGCTAATAGTTAGCTATAACCTCACACAACAACAATCAAGCTGGGAAGATCTAATATTAGCTCTTGAATGAGGTTTAGCCATGCCTACACCTAACCCTATTCCAAAAAGAAGAGGATTTCCCTTTCAAGGAACATACCTCAGAAGTGCAAACGATCCACAAGGTTGAGGTCAAAACTAGAAGTGGTCGAAAATCCTCAAGGCAGCGTCAGACAACCTAGAGAATTATCCAGCCAGTAAGTGAACAATACTTGCAGCTAGAGTTAGAAGGCCAGGATAAACCTAAATCAGACCATAAGGAAGGAAAAGGGAATTCTGGAGATGAACAAAGAAATAAATTGAGACTTCCCTCAACACCAAACATGAGTCCCCAAGGTGATTTTTGCACGATTTTGAATTGGCCCAAGTCCTGGCCAACATGAATGATTACATGCAACCTGAAAGCCCTTTCAATCTTAATTTGGGAGTAGCCAAATCTTCTGAGAATTCTGGCAATACTAGAATTCTATCTCCTTCAAAATATGCAAGCCATGAAGAAAAAATAGATGTAGAGGCCCTTCGAGAAGTAGAGAATCAATCCAGTGACACACTCCCAGTAGAAAAGAACAACGTAGGCCTAAGCATAAAGAACATAGGACAAGAAGAAGAAGTAGAGATAGAGATGCTTTGGGAAGCCGATAATCAATTAGGAGACACAGTGATTTTCGAACAGAGCTAGCGTGAGAAACTAGGCTCTTTAGAAGCATAAAATATTAATGAGACTGTCAGCAGAATAATTGCTCCTCTGAAAAAGTATAGAGCCAAATTGAAAAAGATTAGGAAAGAACAACAAAAGCTTTGCAAAATAGTAAAAAGGCTCAGAAGAAAAATAAAGGAAATCACAGTGGGAAAGGTCCTGGACAAAACCCTAGAGAGAACAAACATGGCTATACAGACAGAATCATATGAAGGGAGGGCTACAGGGACCCAAACTGAGCCCATACCCACTCAACCAGTCATCATTGAAGAAGAACATCATGCAATTTTTGTAGATATATCTACTCGAACAGAGGATGTAACCTCTTATAGCATGGCTATTCAAACAGAGGCTTAGAACTCCCATAATAAAGAGATTCAGACAGAAAACATCCTTTCCCGTAGCATAAGCACTTAGACAAGCTTACAAGCCAAAGATGTCGTGACACACAATGACCACATTATATTGAATCTTCAGGAAGAATTAGCACAAGCTTGGCTAGCACTAGAATGGCTTGAACAAGAAACCTTTTCCCAACGAAAATATCAAGAGTTGCAGAGACAACTTTGGGAAATGAACCCAACAGAGAGTGAGACCTTCGGAAGATAGAGAAAAGTAAAAGAGAAAATAGAGAGAATCAAGCTCAAATTAGATAGGGTCATAGCTTGGATAGACACCATCTACTCATCGTATATAGATGTCTTGGCATGCAGGGCTCTTGCCACTAATTATGCCTTGTTATTGTTATAACTATAGTTACTATTGAAAATTAAAGCCGTGAGAGCTCGAAAACCAATTGAATTAAAAACAGTTGAAGATTTTATAAATTGTTGCAAATGGCATGGTGTAAAGGTTCAAAGGCTACTTTGTGAATTTTACCTGCATAATTTTGTATTAGAGGATGAGGTGGAAAAGAATCCTAACCCTTTTGTGGGAGATGTTCAATTCTAGGCCTTTATCTCGTTTGCAGTTAATCAACTTAAATGGTTCAAAGCTCATAACACATTCCAAAGACAAGAGATGGATTGGATTTGTGGGTAACAAGTCAACCCAAGCACCCTTTGCAAATGCTTGCCAACCAAAAAGGTCGGATGACAAGGGAAGGGGTGATTAAAATTTTAGGGCCTATTCATAAGGAAATTGTACTGAACGGAGTATCATATTTTCAATGCATTCAAGAAGGCTCTCTAGATGCATCCAGCCTCAGGTGGACAATCTCCACTAGTAGTGTGCAAGATTGGGAGCCATTTAATTACAAAATTTTTAAAATAGCTGCAACACATTTCGTTACCTATAGCAACCTTATTTTGAGAGAGGGAACTTATTGGTTAACATGTTGGTTTCGTAGCCCCATCATTGGTATCCTCCTAAAGGTTACATGGCCATATGTTATCACTCAGGTTGTCCCTTGGCTCCTGAAGGGATACGGCTGAGGTAACCACAAACCAATCTTTGGATTGCAGGTTCTAGCCCACCTGCAATCAGAGAGGGTTCTCTCTTACTGATTTAGCTTTGTTGATGATGATTTTAGGTTAGCTATTGGGTTCAATGGGTTTTGTTTAAGTTTGGATGGAGTTTGAATCGAAGGAAGTTACTTTCAAGCAGAGAGGCAAGGGATGGTAAGATAAGTTTCAAACCATTGGGCATGGAGTCATGGATTAAGGCTTGTTGTTGCGTTTTCTTGGTCACAAGAGGATTATAGAGAAGGATAGCTACACATGAAACAATACCAATTTCTGAAAAGATGGAATGAAAGTCAAAGATTAAAGGCAATTAAGAATCTTTCATCAGCTAACAGAGAGGGAAAGTGAATGAATGGTTATCTAGGAGCAGTTAAGAATTCCTAAATTAACATTCATATGTGAAAGAAAACAGTGTAAACATGATCATTTAAGTGTGCATATTCATTGTTGTTCCTGATGGAAAACATGCAGAAATCACAGAAATTGAGCATAGGGTGTTGCCAAGCAAATCCTAAACTATTCTTCCTTTCTGTAATTTTAGATGGTGAAACATAGATGATAAAACAAACATAAGAAACTAGACAGAGTTAAAGAACACTTATTGAACCATGTAGAAGCACAGGATTCCACAATCACTCTTCAGCCAATTAAACACAGTGCACCATTCATTCTTCGAAACTCTCAAGCAATCTTTGATTATAGAAATTGTCACATATACAATGCGAGTCTCTGCTCGAGCAAAAATCAAACAACCAAGATCAACCAACCAACCCCTATTACATTTTTCAGGGTGGTATATATAGGTAAAATATCTGAAAGTATTTATTACAACTGACCTAAACAGGTCTGTGGGAAAGCTTTCTAAAACCTAATTTATGCTCGAACTAAATGCAAGTAAGTCTCTTTTGTGCTGCGTCAGAGACAGCTAGATCAAATTGAGTTGATGTGTTGTCCTCTATGACTTGGTGTAGTGGTTTTGTAATAATTGTGCATTGAGTTTTGATCCAACGATCTTTATGAGAGTTAATGTGCAGTCACTGAGATTTGAGAACTTTAAGTGGCTTCACCGTTTTCTTTGACTTTGTTGGAGAGTCTTTAATTTTCACCTGCTTTGGGCCACTGAAAGATTTTTCCTAATACACTTTGCCACTACATTGATACTTTCTGCCACTTCTTGATACTCTTTGACATGCTTTTTGGCTTCATATCTGTGCTGATACTCTTTAACATCTGAACTGGGTCTCTCTCTGTCTTCTGATGTGTTCAAAACTGCAAAATCGAGCTTTTTCGCCCTTTTCGGTGCAAAATTGGCCGAGGAATCAAAAGATTCCCTAAATATTCTCCAATATGGCCTATTTCCCGAAGCGCTAATCGCGCATCGAAAATTGCCTCTATTTTTCATTCCGGAGCTCCGAAGCTTGATTTTCTCTCTTGCGCGTTTTTCCATTTTTTAGCTGTTGACGTGAGCGGTATGGCAGATGACATCAGCATGACGTTAGCAGTGGGACCCCCTTGTACGGATGTGACGTCAGCATGCTGACGTCAGCAAGGTGACGTGGCAGTACAGTAGGGTGATGTGGCAGGGACACATGGCAGGATGACGTGGGCTAGGCATAGGCAGGGAGGGGTGAGGTGGAGGCGACGTGGAAGGGTGACGCGGTGCTCCTGTTACGTGAGGGAAGGGCAGTTTTGGCATGCATCGGACCTCCTTTGGTACGGAGGCGGTTTGGGTCATGGGAAGCCCGATGTAATGGGAAGCAGCCAGCTGTCTCAGTGTACGACGGTAAAACCGTCGGACATTGGGTGCTAACGCACCAGCACAAGAGGGTGCCCGATATGAACGAAGCCCATCGGATCTGGGAGAATTGATCTCGGTGGTCGGGAGGAGAAGGTGCACGGGGTTTAGCACAAGAGCGCGCACGTTAAATGTTTAATTTTTCACGGCGCGGGTGGGTTCGAACTTTAGAAAATGGTGCTGGCACGTTGGTTGTTTATTAATCAACTAAAAATAAATTCCAAAAATGAATGCATGAGCGGGGTTAAGGCATTTGGAAAGGGGTTTTTTGTGTTTTGGAAGGAGTCCCAACACTTGGAAGGGGGAATTTATGCAAAGGAGAGGGCTCTTACTAAGATCCAGGTGACTTAGTAATTCCTAAGGAGATACTTATGGTTATGTTTCAACCAGAGGGAGGGGATATTTACGTACGGAAGTTATTTACATAGTTTTAGTAGGGGGAAGGGGAAATATATAGGGATTTACATAATAGTGTCAGTAGTTAATATGAAAATGACAAGAAAGCACTAAGTTTCAGAGATCTTAGGCTTCAAAGGGGAGATAGAACGTTGCAGAGAAAATATGTATCCTCCTTCAGTAAAGCAGATCTTTATCAAGGCAAATGATATGGAAAATTATGAAACTAAGAGATATCAAGTAGACCTTGACCTCTTTAGGGGAAGTTAGTAGATGATTTAGGGAAGAGGAAGAAGGGGAAGTTACTTATGCCTGGTTTGAGCTCTCCATATGAAACTACCTGATGATTGTGACCTGAGCAGATATGATACTTGAAAAACATAAAATTGATCACAAATCAACATTCTGCAACCTCAAAACTGCCTACCCAGCCTACTTACCTAGCATTTTTTCTTCTTTTGGTTTGGGTGCACTTAGACTTGCAGACCCAGCTTTTCAACTTTTTCTTTTTCTGTCCTCCTATCTACAAACTACCCTTATTTCTTCCAAGGGCCCTGATTAAGCAGTTGGGCACCTTTGATTCTCTACATATCTAAAAATCTTCCAAGATTAAGCTGTTTGGAGAGATTGTTCATTCTCTATATTCTAAAACAGGAAATTGAAACCTAGGGAGACCAAGATTAAGCTGTTTGGACCTCCCCTTAGCTGAAAATTTTACAAAAATGGAACAACTCTTCAAAACTGAAATGCAGCAGCTGAACTTTGACTGGCATACTCTCATGGCCTCTTTCTCTGGTGACTGTTAGCAAATATGGAGCATTGCAGGATGCAAAGTATGACATATTTGGCCTATAAAAATGTCAATCATGAAATATGAATAACCTACTGCAGCAGGAGGCTAACAGTGGCTCCACTTGGGGATGGATTCTCCTTGTGAAAAGACAAGAACAGCAGGTCAGACTGCCTCTTCTATTGTTGTTGTGCATTGAAACTTCTTAGTGCTGATTGTTTAGATTAATTTGAAATTTTGGACTACAAACAACACTTTCCCTCAACTAATTTGCTGGTAAATTGTGAAGCACTGCCTGCTTTCTTCTGCATGCTTCAGCATCTGGACTTTTACAAAATAAAATAAAGTGCTGATATATACAAACATTTATGTACAGAAAATAACACCGCCTATTCTTTCTTGATCAAAAGGGATCATGGTAATGTTTTAACATTCGGCCATTAACAGGGCCTTCTTCAGCTGTGCTGCCATCTAACAATTTGAGGAAATATGTGTATTGCCTTGCACAACACTGATAATGTATGGACCTTTCCACAAAAAATCAAATTTTGCATGTTTTCCCTTGTCCTCGCTTCGTGAATCACATCTTAGAACTTTGTTGCCAACCCGGAAATCCTCTGCTTTAGCTTTCTTATCAAACATCTTTTTGAGCTTCTCTTATAACATTTGAGCTTTGTCATACACTTGCTCTCTGGTTTGCTGAAGATGAATGGTTTGATTAACTCTTCTCTGCATGTGGTTTGGTTCAGCCTAAATCTCCTGTAGCAGTTTGATAGTAGGAATGCCCAAAGATGAAGGAAATCTGGCTTCCATGCCATATACTAGCTCATAAGGGCTCATCCCAATTGACTTCTTTGTTGAAAGTCTGTCTGCCCACAGAGCATTTGTGAGTTTCCTATGCCAGTTCTTTTTGTTTTCCTCTAGCAGTTTCTTTATGATGTTGATGAGGCTTTTGTTGGATGATTCAGCCAAGCCATTACCTTGAGGGTAGTAAGCTGTAGAGTGGCCCAAGGTAATGTGGAATTTATGGTAGAAGTTGATCATTTTTTGGATTTGAAGGCAGCAACGTTGTCAGTGATGATTTTCTCAGGGCAGCCAAATATGGAAAGGATATTGCTCTCAAGGAATTGGATAATGGTGGAGTCATTAGCTTGTCTACATGGGTGGCTTCAATCCACTTAGTGAAATAATCAGTGGCTGTCAAAATCCACTTGTGCTGGCCTGAGGAAGAGGGATGAATTTCTCCAATGAAGTCGAGACCCCATTGTTGAAAAGGTTTTTCGGTTGAAATGGGCTTAAGGGGCAAAGGCAGTAATTTCTTTTCCCTTCAAAGATTTGGCATTTGTGACATGAAACAACAAACTTCTTGACATCTGCAAATAGAGAGGGCCAATAATAACCAGCCCTTAAAATCTTGTCAGCAGTGGACTTCCAATATAAGTGTCCTCCACAGTCCCCTACATGAAATTCTTTCATGATGTTGTTAGTTTCATTCATAGTCAAACAATTAAGCAATATTCCTTCATGATTTTTCCAAAACAAAGCACCATATATGACACAAAATTTTGATGATTTCATCCTTAAAAATCTTTTCTTCGTCCTGGACAATCCTGGGGGAGCACACAGGTTTAATAATACAAAGCAAATATCAGCATATGATGGGGATTACAAAAAGGTTTCACTGATCTGTGGAGTCGCCAGCTCCGGTTCATTGTCCAGTTGATTAATGTCTAAGGCTTGGAAATTTGTTTCGGACACTAACCCATGTCCTTTTATCAGCTTGGTAGGTTTTATCTCAATGTCATATTCAAGAATGTGGGTAATCCACTTGCCTCTTTTTCCTTCTAGTCCCTCTTGAGTTAATATATCTTTTACAACAAAGTTTGGGACGTAGGCAATCACATGGGAGTATAAGATGTAAATTCTGAAATCTTTGATGGCCTTAACCAGGGCATAATCCTGCTTTTCCATAATCTGATATTTCAAGGTTGCATCTCTTAAAGCTCAGCTGAAGAAAGCTATTGGATTTTCATTACCTTGATCATCCTTTTGCAAAAGGACAATGGCTATGGTGTGCTCAGACGCAAAACAAAAGATGATAAAATCTTTGTCGAATTGCGGACTGGTGAGGACAGGCATTTGAGTCAAGGCAGTTTTGATACTCTCAAAATCCTGCTTGGTTTCAAGAGACCATTTTACCCTTGCGTCCTTCTTTAACATATTGCTCAATAGCCTTATTAGCTTGGCTAGGTTTGGGATGAATCTCCTTAGGAAATTGATCTTTCCAAGGAACACTTGCAGTTCTTTTATGTTTCTTGGATATGGGATTTGGAGGATAGCTTGAATTCTTTCAGGATCAATTCTAATCCCATCTTTTGATATGATATGGCCTAGGAGCTTTCCTTCCTCAAGGGAAATCAGGGACTTCTTAGGATTCAAGGAAATGCCATATTTCCTGCATGTCATGAAAATTTGCCTTAGATGCTTAAGGTGCTCTTGGTCAGATTTGGAGAAAGGGGTTAGGTCATCAAGGTAAACAACAAGGAAAATCATGTATTTCCTTGGCAAATGCAATATCCATTGCCCTTGAAAGGTAGCACCAACATTCTTAAACCCGAAAGGAATTTTCAACATACTTAAATGTTCCCCACGGTGTGAAAAGCTGTTTTGTCTTGGTCATCCGGGTGAACAAGTATCTGATTAAATCCTGAAAATCCATCTAGTAAAGAAATTCTAGAGGAACCCACTACTCTTTGTAAGATATGGTCCATTTTGGGCAAAGGGTAGTGGTCTTTTAGAGAGACCTGGTTTAAATTTCTCAAGTCTACACACAGTCTTATCTCTCCTGATTTTTTTCTTGTGGGAACTAAATTAGATACCCATTCAGAAAATCTGATGGGTGCAATGATACCCACTTCAAACATTTTCTTCATTTCTTTTTCAATGAGGGGAAGAAGCATGGGGTTGATTCTTCTCAGTTTCTGTTTGAACGGTTTTTGATTTGGTTTCAAGGGAATGGTGTGTTGAATTACTGAGGTGTCATAGGACTTCAAGTCCTCATAACTCCAAGCAAATACATCTTGGAATTCTTTAAACAAATCCACATATTTTGGTTTTTGATCAAGAGGCAGATTTTTGGATAATTTAATCACTTTGGGCTTGTCTGCTGTTCCTAAGTTGTGTTCTTCAATAGCAGCATTTATAGGCTCCATTTTTGGTTTCTTGGGCACATCATTATTATCAAACATGTCTTCTAATGGAGTTAGTCCAGCGGGCAAAAAGTTATCCTTTAGGTCAATGAACTCATCCTCAGTTTGGCTGTTTCTTCTAATGTATATTTTTCAGCTCTTGTATGTTTGCGTTGTCAAAAACTATTGGGTTAAGGATCTATTTAGCTGTTGCAGCTGTTACAGCCTGCTAATTTTCTTCTGTTAGCTGTTGGGAATCGTTCATGGCATCCATGTCAACGTTTGTATTTGAAAATTCACCCTCAAGAGTGAGGAAATTGTTGATATGGGCATCATTTTGAAACACTTGCCAATCTTTAACATTGTTAGGGACCGAGGGTCTATGTTTTATCTCAGCAGTGAAATGGTGGTTTGGCTCAAAGGGAAGCTTGCATGTGCTAGCAAAAGTTGCTAGGCTGTGAGCATGAATATTATGGTCTCTTGAAATTTTGGCAAGCTTGGATTTATTGAAAGACATGAGTATTTCTGTGGTAGCAGTTCTATAAGCTCTCATTCTATTGCCATTGGTGACAAAATTTCCTTTCATTTGTTGTATAATTAAATCAGAGTCACCTAGAATGGACACTTTTGCAGCTCCTCGGACTTTGAGCAATTTAAGGCCTAAGAGGAGAGCCTCATACTCTGCCATGTTATTGGTACATCTGAAATTTAACCTATAGGCATGACCTTCTACATGATTATCATGTGTATTGTGAATCCATACCCCTGCCCCTGCTCCTAACTTATTGACAGAACCATCAAACTCTAGATTGTTGGCATTATGGCACAGGTTTGGAGCTATGGCACAGGTGTTTTCCTTGATGGCAACCTTCTTTGGTAACAGATCTTAGTTCAGGCACTCAGAAAGTAGAAAAATACATATACGCAGGTTCATCTAGACGAAGGCGCGTATACACACGGGTTATTCATTACAAAAGTGCGTATATGTTGGTGATCATTCTTTTGGTCCATGGCAGTTAGATCTTGGAACTTGAACCTATGTTTTGGACCATGGTCTCGTCAAATGTGTCGATCCCTAGTTTTGGGTTCATGGTATTGAAATGTTATGGTTTTGGACCATGGTATTGGGGAAGGCCTAGGACTATAAAAGAGGAAGGAGATCTTGTGACAAAATCACCATCTGGATTATTATTGAAGATCTGAAAAGTGCTAGAGCTGGTATATTGGATGGTGACGCAGATCTGGATCTGAAGGAAGGAGGAACCTTAGCGCAAAAGGAAGCATAAGGTCTATTCATGGGTCATAATCTTTAAGCCTAAATGATAGTATCTCTGTATGATTTTGATCTGCTTGATGTGGCGCCTATCTGATCTATAAGTCTGATAATCTGGGTTAATTAGTGATTGAATATCTAGAAGAGTATGTTATATATCTATACGCAGGTTCAGTAAAGCGAAGGCGCATATACACGCAGTTTAGGGGACGTAAAGGCGCGTATACGCAGGTTGTTCCATACGCAGATGCGTATGTACGCAAGTTGCAGACTGTTGAAATTGTGTATATGCACTAAGCTGTGATCTAGCTGTTTCTGCTTATTGCTATTGTGTTATGGGTTCTGTTGTGTGGCTTCTGGTACTGTGTTTGGGTACAGTTCGCAGAGAAGTATCTACTTGACTTCAGATCTAGTTGGTGAAAAGGAGTTGGTTGATGAAGAATTTCCTGATGATCGTTTGATTTTCATGGATCCAGTCTGAAAATTGATGAAACATGGTCCCTGGAAGAAAGAGAAGGTTGCAGCCTTCTGTAGGCCAGCACCTACGTACTAGTATCTTGGCTAGTACAAGAGCTGAGGGGGTTGTAGCTCCCTTCCAGGAGAGCTGGAAAATGAGAGAGAGTTGTAGCTCTCTGCAGGTTGCAGCCTGCGTACTGGTAAAGGACTGCACCAATACATTGTAAACAGTAAGTTTCTAATTAAAGAAAAAGAAGAGACGAATTGCAGCAGGTGGTTTTCACCCACATTGGGTTTCCACCTTATATCTGGTGTTCTTGTGTGTGATTGTCCTTCTGCTCTATTTTACTATCTCTGGTTACTGGTTATTTTATGTTGCATCTCAGATTAACAAACATCATCTGAAAGTCTAAGTAAATTAAAAGTTTGCTCTGTGTACGCTGGTTTACCTCTAAATAGTTGCGTATATACGCGGGTTTAATTAACTGAAGTAGCGTATACAATTTGATTTTTGAAAAGGATTATTTGACTTGATAATACTGATTCACCCCCCCTTTCAGTATTATTTCCAACAATTGGTATCAGAGCAGGTCCTTCTAAAGAAGCTTGATCGCTTGAAGGAAGATCTTCCATCATGAGAAACTACGAGAGGGAAGCATCTATCAGGCCACCGGTTTTTGATGGGACAATCTTTAATTATTGGAAGGTAAGAGTTACTGCCTATCTTCAATCTCTTGGTACAGAAGTTTGGAACATCATAGAGACAGGTTATGCTTTTCCTTCAACTACTCCTACAGATGCAGACGAGAAGAAGAAGTATGAAACAAATGCAAAAGCAGTCAGTACCCTATTAGGATGTATATCCCAATCGGAATTCATGAAGGTAATGCACTATAAATCCGCAAAAGAGATATGGGACAAAATTGTCACGAGCTATGAAGGAGATGAACAGGTAAAGCGTGCCAAACTTCAAACTCTCAGGATTCAGTATGAGACTCTCAAAATGTATAATGATGAAAGTGTGGCTAACTATTTTCTTCGGGTAGATGAAGTTGTTAATTGTATGAAAAATTTGGGTGAAGAAATAAAAGAGGCTATTGTGGTTGAAAAGGTTCTAATATCATCGTCCCCCAAGTTTGAGTCTAAAGTATTTGCAATAGAAGAAAAAGAAAATCTACGAATTCTTACTATGTCTCAGCTACATGGAATTCTAACTGCTTATGAAATGAGAAAGGGAGGTCCATCAGATAGAAGAGAAGCTGCTTTCAAGGCATCAGGCAAAGGAGATTATTATGAAGCAAGCCACGTCCCAGAAGAAGAGGAAGAAGAATAAAACTTTGTCAGAAATCTTCAAAGGGGTTTTGGAAGGTTCAGAGGTAAGTTGCCTTTTTAAATGCTTTGCTTATGGAAGAGTAGGTCATTATGCTGCAAAATGTCCTTATAAGGATAAAGGAAAGGAACCTGCTAGATGGAACAAGAAATAGAGTGCAAGTAAGAAAAGCTACTACACTCATGAAGACAGTGATGGTCTATCAAAAAGTGATGAAGATGAACGAGGTAATGAATATAAATTGTTAATGGCATTTGAAGATGATGATTATATGGATGCTATAGATGTGGATTACTTTCATGAAGAAATTACTAAACTTAAGAGATGTATAGAAGAGAAGAATATGATCATTGATACTCTACAATTTCAAATTAATGAAAAGGAAAGACATCTTGAAAAATTAGAAGGTGAAATTGTTGCTCTTAGAAAAGAGATTGAGAAAACAAAAGCAATTAATCTTAAGTTTGTCAAAGGATCTGAAACTTTAGATGAGATTATCAATGTTCAGCGTTCTCCTCTAAACAAGACAGGTTTGGGCTATACTGGAGAAACTTCTCAAGCATCCACTTCAAAGAGTTATCTTGAGGCAGCAAGAGGGAGTGAGCAAAAACACAATGGAGACTATCAGGTAAAGCAGGGACAAATTGCAAATAAAGGCCATCAACAATCTGGTTTAAGAATGAACAAAGGTTACAACCAGCCACAGGTAAGGTCCTCTCAATTTGGTTCAAGAATGAATAAAAATAGAGATTACAATCACATGGCCAGTAGATTCAATAACCGCAGAAGTTTCTTCAATGGACAATGCTTTTCTTGCCATAACTTTGGTCACAAAGCAGCTCAATGTGTTGCATATAAAACAATCATGACTAGAGAAGCTCAAAAACAAAGGAGTATGACTGGGATTTCAAAAGGGACCTATAACAACTTTTCAACTCTTGAAAATGAAGTTGAATGTT